>JAVCKT010006216.1:6306-39976 GCA_032273925.1 Rhynchotus rufescens | reverse complement strand
CTCACGGTTTTATTACAATACAAACAAGAAACACTATTCTCTAGGGGAAAAAAAGGTGCGTCAAAAATGGCCATGTAAATGCAGCCCTTAATGCTTTCAGCAGAATGGAAGGAAAAGCACTCTGATATCTCCTAAAAATGTGAATTTGCTGTCTGATAGCCAGGTGCCTTGTAGCCTCGCTGTTCTGCAGTGTCTCAGCTTGTTACACATCACAGTATAGTAAGATCTTCTGGGTCTTATTCCTGGATTACCAGGCAATCAGGAGAAAGGAAAACACAGGATAGTTTTGCAAAATACAGGTTTCATGTTGGAATGAAATTGCTGGAATTGCCTAAATGACCCTTTTGTGCAATGGAATCTGGAGAGGAGGGTCTGTTTCTTTGACAGTTTTGGTCAGAGTCCTTTTCATTCTAATTTTAAAATGCAGAAATTTCTAGGGCATTGGGAGTCCCAATATTTAGCCAGGTTGAATGAGAACACGTTTAAAAGTTGCCATGTTTTCCTTGTTGTACCACACCATTTATAATAAACTCTGGAAAGTTTGTCTTTAGTAGCAGATTCCAAGTATTTCCACTGCCTGCCTTAGACCATCAGGGAGCTTTTCAGTTGTGAGCATTAGGCTTAAAGCTGCGTTTTTCTCAGAATTCTTTTATTGAAGACAAGGGAATTTAGGAAAATAAACTTACAAACTTACACTAGGTTGCATTACACTTACAGTCACAACACGATACACGTGCTGGTGAACTGTGCCAGGAACATTTTTACATTGCCTGTGTGTTTAGATGCAGTTAAACAAAGCTGTAGATTTGAAAACAAACAGGGCCTCCCTCTGCAGAAAGCCAGTGTTAAAATGTCTCTGTGCTGCTTATCATGAGAATTCAGCTTTTCAGGTACATGAGGTGCTATTCAGCTGGGTTTGCCATAACTTCCACTTGCCAAACCATTTTCAATGGGAGTACAGCAGAAAATGTGAACAACCAAAAAAATGTGGAGACTAACATTAAAATAACTGCTGGAAGTAACACGTATAATGTGGAAAACATACAGGATTTTATCGAGGCCTCTTTAATGAAAAAAATGAATTTTGGAAAAGCTTATTTTTAAATTAGAGAATTTCATGAATTTCATTTTTAATCTGTGTTCATCCAATTGCTTCTCCTCCCTTCCACGATAGAAGCCTTTGCTGCTGTGAACCCCCTCAGCGCTTCCCTAGGATGCTGCTGGTCTGCTCCTATGGTGTGCTGCTCTAATACAGCTAAATAATTTATTCAGTTAATTATGTGTGGAAAAGGGCGGTAATTTTGGTCACGCTTAATTCAAAGCAGCAGCTAAAGTGATTTGCCTGATTTCAGTCCTTTGCAAATGCTGATAAAAGTGAATATTTCTGTATGCCTTAAATCTCTCTGGCAAGTCATTTTGCCTGGCAGGCCTGTGCACCAACAGCAATCCTATTACCGTGCAAAGAGGGTGCAGAGAAAATTGAGGTGATATCTAAGAAAAACCTGTGTTATTATCGCGACACTCAGAAGGAACATTTGGAGACACAGTTTGGTGGAAGGATTTGTTTCCTTAGACACTTACGTGGTTTAGTATATATGCATATATGTATATATGTATATATGTATATATGTATAGTATTTTGGTTGCTTTCACCAAAAGGAAACAGAAGGGTTTGCAAGCAGGGAATGAAGGCTTAACAGTGACATGAACGTATTGCAACCACAGAACTAAGCAGTGTCTGTCAAAGGGTCCAGATCGTTCCTCGCTCCACTTCGTTTCTCCAGTTACATAAGGAGGACTGGTTACATAATGAGTATGAACGCAGTGTCCTTACGCCCTTGGGAAATGTTTCCTATGCAATGTCTTAGCTGGAGACCACACGTTTGGAAAAGACGGAGCTGAAGCGCCGACGACGAGCGCAGGTCGCTCTGCCACGCGGCCGTGGGAGGCTGCCCGGCGCCCACCACCGTGGCCAGCATCCGTGGGTCACGTTGCACGTGGGTGAAATTTTGGCATAGTTGCAGCTATTGGATAGCAGGGATAACGCTGCTAAGGAGAGCAAGTGAACCCTGGTGATAGGAGTTTCTCTAACACATCCATAACCGAGTGGGGAGGAGGGGAGCCCTGTGTTTGAGGAGCCGGGTTGCACCTTTGCTCCCGATGCTGCAGCAGTAATAGCAGTTACTCTGTTCCTACAGGTTATTAATTTCATTTAGAATGATCTTGTTATCTGAAATAATAAATTTAATTGCTCATCCTGTGCTCTCCCAGCACAGACCAGTCGTCTCTGAGGCTCCCGGGACTTCTAGAGCAGGCAGTGCTTTAATATTCCAGGGAAAGGGAAGGTGGAGGGCCAGATATCTTGCTTGTTGTTGTTAAAAGGTTGTGAAGGGGAGGTGGGGAGGAGCCTGTTCTAAATCCAGATGGCTCCGGCTCAGCCCTTCAGGGAGGCACAGTGCTTAATTTCCCTTGTATTTCTTTGACCTAGTTAGCATTGCACAAATGTTCCTGATCACAGGACTGTCTAATCCTCTCTTGAATCCTGCAAATTTTCCCTTGCTGACATCCCGCAGCAATTAATTCCGTGAGGCGGCCCTGCGCGGCGAGGAGGAGTGTGTGTGTGTGTGTCTGCGAACCCGCTTGTCCTCCCCTTTGATGCTCTGGAAACCCCTGCGGGGCTGGGCCCAGCCAGGCCAGGAACAGCAGAGGAGGAAAATCAGCATCTTCATCCGTACCTGCTCTTCCTGACAGGAGCGGAGCGGCTGCCGCTGTGCCCGTGCGCCCCGAGCACCGGCACCTCAGACACCCCCGGCATGAAGCGGGGCGCACAGATAGACCTGGAGGCTGCTGGATGCAGAGCTGGGTGCTATCAGCCTGGTTATATTTTCTAGCCCTATAGAAGAGGAATACCCTTGACTAAGAGCACTATCATTGCGAGCGAGCATCCCACCGAGGTTCTGCTCTTTGTGCTGCAACCCCAGAGCTGCAGCTAAGCTCCCCAGGGAGGTCTGGGTGCCCCAGGATGGCTGTATTCGTGCAGACCGGGACCTGCTGCACTGCTGGGCACTGCCAACACACACAGGCAGCCCGTGAGCAAACGGCCCTGTTTGCAGTGCCCAGCTCAGCGCTCCTGCAGCGTCGCTCGAGTGGCATTTCGAGCAAAGTTGCTATTTCTAACAATTGCTTTGGAGAATGAAAACGCTCGATGTGATTTCCCTTTTCCGAAGCTGAGCAGTAATCTAGGTTGGCTCCACCTAATGCTCCATCGAGCGTTAGAGCAGGGTGTAAAAACGCAGCTCAGCACTTTGGGTCTGCACGAAAAGCCTTTTTCTCTGCTGTGTGCTTGCAACCACAGGAAGAACAACAAAGCATTCAGTTTAGCTCAGTTAACTTGGGTATGTCACCGTGCCCCATCCAATGCGGTGCGGTGGCCTCCGTGCTGGCTGGGATTGTGTGCCGCTTACGTGGCCTCTGAGCTGGGCTTTGCAGAGCGGAGACTTGCTGAGCGCACAGGGCAGATGAAACGCTGTGGTTAGCACGCAGGCCTAGCAAAGCTCGCGGCAGGCCGAGCAGCTAGACCCGTGTGAAAACAAAGGAAGGCATCCCGACAAAGGACAAATGCATGCAAGTAAATAATAATGCCATTTCCCTTGCTAGCTCCTAATAGAAATCTGTGTTTTAAATGTAGCAGAAAATTATTCCCATTATGAGCTCATTCCGAAGCACTTAAGGGCTCCCTTTCATTTTAAATGGCATTGGGTCAAACGTTATGTAGCAACTAGATGGTATTCCAGAAATGCCCATTTTTTTTTCTGCTGTTTGCAACAGTCCCAGGAAGTGTTGCCTCCAGGAGCATTAATTCCAGGAAGGCTGTAATTGCCAAGGACATTTTATCTGGTTTTGCACGCTGTGTATTTTCTATCAACTTTCTCCAGCTGGTGCCAGGCGGATCAGGTTATCCATGAGCATCCCGGAGCACAAGAAGGGGATGAGAAACGTGCACGAGCTGTTTGAAGGCTCATCCCTGCTGTCCCCATGGCCGCATCAGCGGGGTCACCCATAAAATGGCCCGTGGGCGCTGGTGAACAAGGCAAACAGCTGCACCTGGATCATCTGGCTGCCCAAACACCACCCTTACCGAGCTGATGTTGGAGGTGGGAGCAGAACAGCTCCAGTGAGATCCTGCCAAACGTGTCGCTGATCCCTCTGCAGCGTGACACGAGCTCGCGCCCCATTTAGGAAGGCTTAAAGTTAGTTAGAACATCCCCTCAACGAGCAATCAGACCCAATTACAGCACTGTTTCTTTCAGACGAGCATCGTCTTGCCCGTGAACAGTCGGCCGACCCGGCGGCTCCAGGACAGGACCCCGTCCCAGCAGCGCTCCCGGTGCCGTGTCCGACCGCGCTCCTGGTGTTTCTGCAAGGGATCCCTTGATGAGCAGCTATGGGGCTGTCTTTGCTCCCACCGGATAGTCAGGAAGGCTGAGCCTGGTTCCTGGGGAGGTTTTGGTGACAGAAGGGGGTCTCTGGGAGAGCGGGGTGCAGTGCTCGCTCGTTTTGCAAGCACAGATGCTTGGGGACACTGAGCTCAGAGCGAGGAGTAACCTGGCGCTCTCCCCAAGGCCTTTCAGGGAGCAGAGGGACCTGCATCCCCCGGCTCAGGTCTAGTTTCCTTAAATTAGTTCCCATATCATCTCTTGGAAATCAAAGATCAGGATCTTTATCTTAAAGGATGTTTTAGGAGCTGGTTTTCCCAGTGTCACTCAAGTGCCTCCCACCTCATTTATTGCTTTTAGGCTGGATCTAGCTTGTCTCTTTTGCTTCCTGCTCATTAAGGAAGACCCGTTTGTGACCTTGCCCTGTGTGCAATCCGCTTGCCGTGCCCCAGCTTTTCAATGGTATCCATCTCCCTCCCCATTAGGGTTGCCATAGGAAGACTCTTTGTAGGGTAGACTAACATCTTGATGTGCTTTGATGGCTGCAAGAGCTTCCGAGCTGCCTCTGGACTGTGCAGGTCCAACAGGTCCCATCAGGGGCTGCTGGAGCTTCTGCATCCTCCTCTGGCTGGAGCTAATGGGCATCTGTGTCATTCCAACCCACCTCCTCCGTTGCTGCTGCTTCTCTAGGCTGTTTCTGTGACTCTCACTATGGGATGATCTGTTGTCTGCTGATGGGGAAAGGATGGAACAGTTTAGTTTCTCCTTTTCCATCTCTGCCTTGTAGATTCTGGTCAGGTTTTTCTATGCCCGATGGTATTTGCAGTTTGCAGCAGTAAGAGGAGTCTGCGAGCAAAGTTGCACGTTAGCCGGTGGATTGCTTGCAAACTGGTTGTGAAGGCTGAGACCGAAAGCTGCTGGTGGGACCGCAGTGCCAATTCCCCATTCAAATTAATCCAAATCCCTTAGGCAGGTCTGATGATCTCAGTAAATTAGATTTCTTCTGTCAGTGGCTTCAAATGCAGAGACTGCCCTGAGATTGGCCGTGTAAGCAGCGGGGCTTTTAGCTCATTCCCTGACCTAAATTCATAGATGGGGCTTTTCTTTCTTGTTTGGCAACCCTTTGGAATAGGTTGTGGCTCTTGCAGGTTTATCCCAGCTGATGATTCCTCAGCTGCTCTTTTGTACTGAGTGGAAAACAGAGAGAGGGAGGTTTTCCGTGCTGATCACAGGAGCATTCCCATGGGAGAGCACAGGGAGAAAGGAGAGGTTCAGCTCCATAACGACCTGCCGTGTCACTCGATCCAGAAGGGTCTGATTTAGTTGCCTCTGGCAGGATTTCGGGCTCCCTCTGCAGCCGAAGGGCAGCTTTGAATTGCCCCTGGAGAGGCCTGGCTTAAATAAGTGCAATTTTAAAAGCCTGTGCTCCTTGTCAGGACACCGAGAGAGCGATGGTGTGACGGTCCTTGGCAGGGGCCGAGGCCAGAGGCCGTGGGACAGGAATCTCGGCCGGTTTCCCGCGGGATTCGGCCAGAGCCCCTGCGCACACCCGTGCCTGTCTGAGCCAGGGCGGTGCAGTGGGTGGTTCTGTGAGGCTGCAAGGGCTGCAGAATTGACCCCTTTCCCAGGCGGGTTGCTCTGGCACCGTGCACTGCCCGGCGGTGGTTTCCCAAGGGCTGCTGGGCTCGTCTCTGACAGAGCCAGTGCTGAAGAAGGTAAAAGGTTTTGCTTTCCAAAAGCAGGATTTTACTGAACCTGAAGGCTGGAAGCTTTGAGGGTGGCTAAAGCTCATAAAAGCAGTTCTCCCTCCTTGCCAGCTCTGAATTAAGCAAGCACCTTTCCATTTTGCACTTTGCACAACTGGGATCTGCTTCTCGTTGGGCTCCTGGTCCTTGGGGCACGCTCTGTCACCAGCCAGGAGCTCCCATCCTCTGGCCCATCTCCCCCTCACCTGCGATCTAGTCACCTCTGTGACCTTAATTTGTCGTTTGTCCTCCTCTTAGCTGCATCCCAGCAGTGCTGGCTCCCCTTGCAATGTTATTTAAAGTGTTATTTAAAGTATTTTTAGTTTGGTGTTGGTCTTTTTTTTTTTTTTTTTTAAAGTGTCTTTCAAACCCCAGCACCCTTTTAGGGATCTACCGCAAGGATGACTATTTTGGCCTAGGAGGCTTGAGCAATACAGTACAGTACCCCAAAGAGCTATGGGATTAAGGGAAGGAGTTGCCTGTATCCCAAGCCTGCAGAGCCCAACTCTGACAAGACACAACCTCCCTGCAGGGCGCTGAATGTGCATGGGAGGGGGCCCAGTGCTGCCTCTGCCTGGCGACCTGCTCGCTAAATCCCATGGGATTGCAGGGAATCGAGGCAGGGGGCTCTGCGGGTGTCACGGAGCTGCGCTGCAGACAACTGCTCCTGGTTCTGCAAGAATGGAACCAGCCACTCTGTGTGTGTAACAGTTTTATTTGTTTTTCTCTGTCAAAAGCATGCAGTTGGCACAAGACTTGCGAGGCATCGCAGTGTTATCGGTAGCCACGTGGAGAGAGTGAAAACACAAGCAGGGCAAAGCAGAGAAACGTCACTCAGGTCCTGCTGTTCACCTGTGAAGGAAGGGAAATCCGAGGAGGAGACAGGGCCGGCACCGCCCCGAGTCAGGGAGCAGGAGCTGGAGCCGATGTGACATCTCATTCACCTCAAACTCTTTCCATCAGCTTTAATAAATGCTGGAGCTGCCTTCACATTTGTTCTTGATGCCCATTTGGTTCAAAAACCAAGATGAGAAGCAGAGCAGCTCCCGAGCACTAATGAGTTTCAAGGGGAAAAAAGTATTTAAGATAAGAGATATGAGAGTGAGAAGTTCAAATACGTTCACCTTTTGATCTTCAAGCATATTTACAATCATGTTGGTACTGAGCAGAAGTTGCCTTCTGATTTAATCTTCTCAAGGGTGATTTAAAAATTGCTCATGAGCATTTTTATAATTGCTGCTTTGCAAAGGTATTTCCCATCTCAGCTGCACAACAAGCAGCTCCTCGTGCTGTCCCCCAATGCCAAAAACTTGCTCACAGTTGTAGTAATAATAATTATGCTGGGTTTGCTTTGCCGTTTTCCCGTGTACTTTATTCCCTAGCTAAGGAAAATGCTGTACCAGGTGCAGATAAGTGAGACCATGGTGATCTTAGAAGAAACCCTGGGTAAGTGACAGCTTCTCTAGACAGCAAAGTCTGGGCGTAGCAGTGAGGGGATGATGGATGCCCTGGGATCTCATTGCTTTACAGATGTCCCACCTAACACTAACCTCAGCTGGGCTGATTTATATCTGGCAAGGGCTGGGACGACAAGGAAACAGCTCTTGGGACCCACGAGGCTCCTTCGTCCCCAGGTTGCTCTATGGGCAAAGCTGCTCCTGGAGGTGCCCCTGAGGCTACTGAGCTGTCGGATGATCTCACTGGTTTCTTGCACCTGAAAAGGGAAATTCGTTGTGTGCCCCCTGATATTGAGACTTGTTCGTTTAACAGTGCAGACACTAACACAAGGCAGAGGGCTGGGCTTTCACAGGTGGCTTTCCTACCAATTTAGGGCAGCTACAACAGACAACAAGCACCCACATACTGACGCTCAGCTAGGGCTAATCACAGAGGTAACCAAGCTGTGCTAGTGATAAGCAAGAAAGAAATCCCTATCTGACTGAGTTTTCATAATTTCCATGATGTCCTCTAACTAATCCTCATAAAAGATTTCTTAATTTTTTTTAGAATTTTTTTTATGCAAGTGCTGTTTCAGGTGACCTATGCAGTGGCATGGTTGTGTAGACATAGTGGTATATAAGGGTAGTCTCTTGATAAGTGCACACATCAGAGGGAGCATATTTAGTGCTGTCCAAGTGTACTTCAGACTGTGCCTTCCAGATAACTGTAGCCAAGTGTGAGAAGCAGCTGGATCTTTGGCGTTTGCTGTAAAACACCAGTGATTCCTGCAGATTGCTTCTCCTCCAGAACAGATGGGGTTTTGTATTCCCTTCAGCTTGTCTCCATTCTCAGGGCACATCTGGGCAATAGCTATGGCTGGGAGAGGCTTTAAAAACTCCTGCCTTTCCAAAACGAGATTAATTGCGTTTTTCCGTAGTGACCGAAAACCTGAGTTGTCCGTTTGATGAGGGAGATGATGAGCACGAAGGCTGCCGGTCTCGCATGCAGACTGGAGGCCGGTTTGCTGCACCGGGACCACGGGGCCGCGTCTGGGGCACAGGGTGGGATGCTCCGCGCCGGTACCGCCCGGAACAGCTTCACACCTCAGCAATGGCTGGGAGCAAACAGGCTTTTAGCTTGGCCTCTTTCCAGCTGCATCTGTGCGCCGAAATCCAGGTCTGGCCCGTGGCTTTCGGAGCCGCCTGGAAGCCGTTGGGATACCGCGGCCGGGCCGGGTCCCCACGAGGACATCCCGGCTCGTCTCTGCCGTCGTGGCCTGCTGCCCGCGAGGGGCAGCTCTGCTTCCCCAGGGAGCAGGAGAACCCCCTGCTCCCCGGCCGCTCCGCCGCGGCCGCGCACGGCGCCCTCGCGGCCACCTCCCCGTTGACACTGCCCGAAGGTGTCCCACCGACCTTCCTGAGACACCTCGGCTCCGAGCCGCCCATCTCCTTCTGTGCAGGTCTTGGAGAGGGAAGCCGCGGGAAACCCAGCGCCCGCGGCAGGCTCAGTTTCTCTGCGGCTTTTCCTTTGGTGCCCCGGGGATGGATTTCACCTCCTGGGGCACGGGGGTGTCCAGAATCGCACAGGGCCTGATCACGGCCGGAGCTCTTGCTGCTAAGGGGCCCTGCAGAGCTGCAGAGCTGCCCGGTCCCTGTGTATATCTGTGCCAGGGGGTCTTCTCCGCGCCCGACGTCGGTCTCTGCACCATCAGGAGCAGCCGTGACCTTCCCTGGTGGCACCGCAGTCGAGATGAAATCGGTCAGTTTACATTTTGGCGCTTCCTGGCTTGTCCCGACAAGTGCTGGGGACCATGACGTGTCCTCAAGCGCCTTCAGGGTCTTTCTGTCTCGAGCTCGACGGCCAGCTTGGGGCAGGCCGGGGCAGGTGGGTCTGGCGAGCTGGCGGATGGACTGGATGTAGTCGTCTTCGCTGGAGCAGGGCTCCGCGCTGCCTGCCGGGCCCGGCGTCCCGCTCGTGCTGGCCGAGCGCTGGGCGTTGCTGCTTGCGTCTTCCAGGGCTTCCTCGTGCGCTTCACGTATGGTGGGGAGAGGCTTGGAAAGGCTCAGCCTTATCCTGGGGGCCATGGCTGCAAAGAGCACGCGAGACACGGTCAGCACGTGAAGGTAAGCGCGAATATTTACAGAAATCACATTAAAAAACATCGCTGGCAGTGATTTTTGTATCTGCAACTCCAGAGAGAGACCATTTATACCAAGGAAGCCAAATGGTTAACTAGAATAAAATTTAAAAAATATATATATAAAATTAAAAGAAAAAAAAAAGAAAAAGCAAAATCAGCGAGGTTCATGCAGGTCAGCAGTGCTCGTTTCTGCAGCAGGGCAGGGCGTTAGCAGCTCGGCCCGTGCGGTGTCAGACCCGTCTCCTTGTTTAACACAGCAGGGAAGGCAGGCGCTGGTCTACTTAGGGCGCAGCGCTGAGTACACGGAGTGAAACTGCAGCTGCTCTGTTTTATAAGCCTAGAAAGAGCAGGAGATAAAAATGCACAAATGTGTGTGTTTTCACCCAGCGGGTCTGAGATGCAGCGATCACAGAGCCTCGGCTCGCTGAGGCTGCAGAGACCCCCTGGATCTCACCTAGGGCAGTCCTGCTCCAGCAGGGTCACCCGAGCACCTTGCCCAGCACGGTGTCCAGCTTTTGTCTATCTCCAGGGTCGGAGATGCCCTTTACACACAACCTCTCGAGGCAGCTCCATCAGTGCCCATGGAAAGAAGATTTTTTCCTCCTGTTCAGAGGGAGCTTCCTGTATTTCAGGTGTGTCCTGTTGCTGGGCACATCCATCCCTCTTACAGCCGCCCTTCAGATTCTTATTCACAGTCACAAGATCCCCCGAGTCCTCTCTTCTCCAGCCCCATCAGTCCCTCTCAGCCCTTCCTCACGTGGGGGACGTTCCAGGCCCTTCCACATCTCAGCAGCTGCGCTTGCTCCAGTAGCTCCACATCAGTCTGGTCCCGGGGACACTGGGCTCCAGATGTGGTCTCCCTCGGCTGAGTGTAGGAGCAGGATCAAGCCCTGGACCTCCTGCTGCTCCCCAGGACACCCGTGGCCGCCTTGGCCTTTTTGACAAACATCTCATGTTGTTGCCTTTGTTAACTTAAGGGTTTTTTTTTTCTTTTTTCTTAAAATATGACTCCCTATGCTTTGTTTAAATCATATTTTGCCAGAAACAACCATGTGGCCTGGACTTTCAAAAAAGATCCCTTTCTTTCATTTGTCCCTTCCTTTTCATTTATTTAAGCATGTTAAAACGGCCGGATTCTCCCCGTTTTGGGCCTTGCAGTGCCGGAGGCTCCCGGCTCCGCGTGCTGGGGAGCAGCCCCCGGCTCACGGCACCGGGCACAGGCTACCCCAGGAGAACATAAATTATTAACCGAGCCCGAGTAACCCGGCCTTGCTCCGGGAGGAAATTAAGCTCCAAATTCCATATTCCCTGCAGAACTCTTGGAATGGGAGAGAGTGTTTCTGGCCGGGGTGGGGGGGGGTCACCTGGATGAGCCGGGCTCAGCCGAGCTCTGCAGCAGCCGCGTCGGCATCGAGCAGGCAAAGCCTGTGGCGGGGGGTCACCTTAGCGCCCCCCCATCCGTCCATCCATCCGTCCATCCATCCCTCTATCCATCCATCCCTCTCCCACAACACGGGCGTTCCCGGGAGCTCCCACAGGAACCCCCTGCAGCTCCCCCTCCTTGGGAAACCCTGGGCTGGGCTGGCCCTGCTTCCCGGCCGGCAATTTTCCTGACAAAGACCCCCTCTGAATTCCAGCTTTGGCATTGTCCCCTTTTCCTCCTTTTCCTCCTTTTCCTGCCCTTACCCGGTCCGCTCCCCGTGGGGCCGCAGGGCTCCGGGCTCGGCGCCTTCCCGCGTCCGCGGCGCCTCCTCCGCGCGGCTCCGGCCTCGCTGCTCCCAGTCAGCTGATGCTGCCGCCTGGTTTGTTGTGGCTGCTAAATATATCCCGCCGGCCGCCTGCCCTGCCGGGAGCCTCATCCCGCACGCGCCGCCTGTTGTAGGGCGGCAAAATGGCCCCGGCGCCGCGGGGCGGGAGCAGCCGGCGCCGCGCGGCGCGATGCCGCCCTGGATGCGCGGGGCCTTGGCCTCGTCCGCAGCGAGAGCGGCTCGAGCCGCCGTGCGGCCTGGCCTGAGCCCGGGGCGGCTGCTCAGGATGGGAGCAGAGCGGGATGGGAGCAGGGTGGGAAGGGAGCAGGGTGGGATGGGAGCAGGGTGGGATGGAAGCAGGGTGGGATGGGAGCAGCCGGATGGGATGGGAGCAGTGAGGGATGGGAGCAGCCGGATTGCATGGGAGAAGTGCAGGATGGAAGCAGGGTGGGATGGAAGCAGAGTGGGATGGGAGCAGCATGGGATGGGATCAGTGTGGGATGGGAATAGAGCAGGATGGGAGCAGAGCGGGATGGGAGCAGGGTGGGATGGGAGCAGCCGGGCGGGAGGGAGGGCAGGGGCAGCCGGGTTGAGCGGCTCCATCCCAGGCTTGTTTAGCGGGAGGATCCAGGCCCGGCTCTCGGGCTGCGCATCCTCGTGGAGACCCCACTGGGATCCGCTCTGCAGGGAGACTCCAGCCCAAGGCCCCCGGCCTCTGGAAACGAGGATCTCCCTGGCTTTGCAGCTTAACCGCATGCTGTGAGTGACTACAGTTTTAGTGTCAAACTCCAGCATTCCCCTTGTAGCTTCTCTTGGGGACAGCAGGCGGGCTGGGCAGGGTGGTGGGGGTCAGCACGTGGCACCCGAAGATTTTATTTATTTTTTATTTCTTTTATTTCCAAATACAGTCCTCAGAAAGGGCCTCAACGGCTGCTGCTACCCCGGACCGGCAGCTCAGCACCACATCCCTGCAAGCTGCTTTTGTGTAGTTGATGATTCCCCCCCAAAAAATAAAGATTTAAAAAAAGCATCGTTAAAAAAAGAAAGCTGCTATTATCCAAATACAGTTTACAGGCTTATTTTTTTTTTTTAACTCAACCACAACCCTCCTGTTTTCTCTTGCCTCAAGTGGCTGCACAAAAGCATTAATTAAAAACAAACTACAAAATAAGTTGCACCTCTGAAAGCTTGTTTGTCTCTTTGCGAAACTGCCCCAGGTTTCTCCCGAGAACCTGGGAAGAAAGCGCCGCTGAACAGCCCTCATTTATATATTTATAGTCCCCGAGAGGCAGCGCTCCCAGCGAGGCCACGGGGAAGCAGCGGCGGGAGCGGAGCCGGAGCCGCCGCTGGAAACACGGGGTGTTGTTTCTGCAGCGCTCACCTGAGAACAGCAGGGACTTGCTGCTTGTTTGTTTTGATTTGCTGTTGGTGTTTTCATCCTTTGAATGCTTCCAGTTTGGGGAAACGCTCGCTTAAAGCGCCTTCGCAGCAGGCGTTGCGGAAGTGCAACAGGCAGCTCTGCTTTTTTGGGTGCTTTTGGAAGTTTGCTGACGTTCAGCTAAAGAAAACCGTCAATCTTAAGGAGCCCTAAAGGGATACAACACAAACAGTTGCCCCCGGCGGGGGAGCTCTCCGTAAAACACCCCTTTCCTGCAGCGCAGCAGCTCCGGCAGCACCGTTGTGGCTGCTTTGCCCTGCACCAAGTTGCAGGGATTTGCCCACACTGAATTTCACTTTCTATAAAGATACACCTAAGGATACGCAAAAACATCACCCAACAGCCCAGGCATCTGAATCCTGCAGCCCTTCAGTCCCCTTGCGATGTGTCCCTTGAAGATGGGGGTGCAACCAGCATGGGAGCGATTCTGGCCCATCCGTGCAGGGAAAATGGGCTGTGGGGACGAGTTTCTGCAGCGCTTTAAAAGCCCAGGCCGGGAGGGCATCCAGGCTCGGATGCCACGTGCAGGAGCGAGCGCTGCTCCAGCCCCAGAGCGAGCTGGGTTTGCTCTTCCCAGCTGCAAAGAGCCAGGGCACAGGACATGTCTGTGCTCGTTTCCCAGGCTCTGGGATTTTCATTCTTTAGATATATATACTTATAGAGGAGTGTATATATTCTATATATAATTATATATCTATATATGTATTTTTATATGTGTACATAGTAATTTTCTTTTGCAAACTGTCATCGCTGCTGCCCCACACTGCTCAGCACCCCAAACAACCAGGCTAAATCTAATCTAACACATTTCGGGTCAGTGTCATTAATTGCAAACCACCTCATGATCACGTCAGGCACCTGCACGTGGACAAGGGACCCCATCTGGCAGGAGGACGTGGTTGCTGCAAGGTTCCCACTCAGCATCTGCCTCCGGATTCAGCCCGACAGGGTCTGGGTGTCACCGGTGGCTCCGTGTCACTGCGTGGGCTCCGTGTCACCGCGTGGGCTCCGTGCTGGCCGTGCCGGGCCCTGCCGCGGCTGCAGCGCCGGGTGCATCCGTGTTGGAGCTGGACCATGTCCTGGCGCCAGTCCCATATCCGCACTGCTGTCTCCTGCCACCATCTAGCGGCAGCCGGGCTGCAAAACGCGCGTCCGGAAAGGCCCGGAGCCTCCATAGGGACCGGGATGGTGCGAGGGGTCCCAGGGAGTCTCCAGCCTCCCTCCGAGAGCTCCTGGTTTTGCCCGGGAAGAGCAAAGGCCGAGGGGGCTGCCGAGGAGCGCAGGGGACGCGCGGTCCCCGGGGACGCCCTCCCCGCGGCTGCAGATCCAGCAGACACCAAGTCCTCGGCACTGTAGA
Source organism: Rhynchotus rufescens (assembly GCA_032273925.1). NCBI lineage: Eukaryota > Metazoa > Chordata > Aves > Tinamiformes > Tinamidae > Rhynchotus > Rhynchotus rufescens. The sequence goes on along the minus strand of JAVCKT010006216.1, from coordinate 25,672 downwards.
AAACATCAGTAAAACAGGTATCTTTTAGGGAATCACCAAGATACCAAAATAGGTATCTTTTAGGTAATCACCAAGTCCTGTAAAGTAAAATCTGTTATCAGTCCCAAGATGATGAGCCCGAATAACTGAGTCTTTTAAAAAGACGCTGTGAGAACCAGGATGGATTTAGGCAGAAATTAAGGGATGAGAACCTCACGTGGGTTTAAATAAGTCTGATGGATTTCTGTGCAGTCACTGTCCAAGGTTTTGGTCTGGTCACTTCGTAATATTTGGTCTTGAATCATTGATGGTCTAACAGGGACACAGGGACTTCTGCAGCAAGCGACTCCTACCCGAACAAATTCAGGTAAAGTTTGGGAAATTGAGCTGATTTTGAGGCTAAAGCTGCGGGTTGTTCCTCCCCACTCCCAGCACATCAGTGCACTGTTATCTCCATGGAAAAAAAGCAAAGGGACAAGCCAAACACTTTGCAAAAGGACACAGACATTTAAATTTAATAAATTATAAAATTAAAGATTCTAATTTGTATATACATTTTTAATATACACGAAATGGCTATTTATTGCAATTTCTGTTAAGGCATATGTAAGTGAATGGAAGTCGCATATAGATATTCAGATGAACATAGCTAATATTGTGCATTGTAGGTGAGTAAATAAAACATTAAATGCATTACATAATAAAATAAAACATAAAACCCCTTTGAGTACTGGTAAAGCACCATTTATAGAATTCTCAAAATATCTGAAAGCATCTATGTAGATATCGTGAGACCCTAAATATTGAATGAATATGTTAACAGAAAAAAAAGTGATGCATCTGTAAGAGATTACAGAAATTTTAAAGGAATGTGGCTGAAAAAAATGAAGCAGATTGGAGTCAAAAGAAACAGAACTGGTTTGGGGGTCTTTTTTTATATGCATGTGTGTGGCCTGGCACCTGGATTTTAAGTTTAGATAAACAAGAAAAGGATTATTTAGAAAGTTGTGTACTTGTATGTCAGAAAATGCATTGCTTAATGAGGCCACATTGCTGCAGCTCTGACATCAAGCAGTCGCTGCAGGAGTTTAAATCCATTTGCGCACAAATCTGCTTTCTTCAGCTTCTGAGGATTAAGTTAAATGAAAATACCACTCTCTGCTCATTAGGTCTCTAAATGCAGTACCTGGGCGACAGCAAAATGGAAGGAGGCAAACGACGAGGAGGCTTTTGCCCAGTGACAGCTCCGTAGGAAGGACCAAACAGTCGTCTAAGGTTCAGCTGACCGATACCTGACCCAAGAATTCCGCAGCAGGAGAAGGCCCAAAGCTCAGGTGAGCACAAGCCACCCCTCCCGTGCCTCAGGTTGCTCTTTCTGCATCGGTGGAGCTCTGGGTTTCCAGCAGCTGAGATGGTGCAACACCTTAGGAACCTGCTATCTTGAGGAACGGCTCAAAAACATCTTCTGAGATATGAAAGCATCTTGACAAGCTTTGCCAGTATGAGGAGAGCCTTTCTGCTTGCACGGAAGGACTGGATGGAGAAGGCTGGTGGCTCTGGTGGCTGTGGGTCACAAGGGCCCCTTTGCACCCAGCAGCACCTCACCGGCTTCAGCCATCTAAGGTGGAGCTTCTCTTCCGCATGTTATTCCAGTGTGCCCCAAGTAACAACTGGGAAAACATCCATGGGGATTAGGAATAGTCAGAAGTCAGTCAAATGAGATCCTCTAAAAGATGGGACTGAAAAAGGAGCAAGTCCTTCTGAATCCCAGCACGTTCAGCCAGTGGTGTCCACAGGGCACCAGAGCCAACCCTTGTGGGTCACCCTCGTGCTGGGGCTCGAAGGCGCCCCAGGGCCATGGACCCTGTGCCCACAGCAGTGCTGGCCACTGCCTGGCACTGCCTGAAATACCCTGAAATATTTCTGTGTGTAATTTGTGAAACACAGAAAGGTCACGTGAAGTTGCACCATGAAATTTTCCTCTCTGCTTGCTCACTTAGAAGTCCTTCGGAGAGAAGAGCCTCTTTGCAAGGCAGTGTTTGAACCACGGGCACTTCTCAGGTGGTGTTTCTTCTTTGGCTAAGCCTATTCTAGATACCAAGGAAGACAAGAAACTATTCGCTGAGGTATCATGGGCTTCTGAAAGCAGCAGCAGTGGCTCTCCATCAAGTCCTAGGAGTAAAGCAAGGCACAATCCAGATGGCAAACTCCTACCAGCTCCTGAGCCAAGATGGGATCAGAATGAGAGAATAAAGATTGACAAGGAGCTACAGCAAAGAGCAGCCCCTGGGGAGCCAGCAAAGGGACACAGCGTCACAGGATATATCAGAAATAGAAAGGGAGGAGAGCTAAAGAGAGCCACGGAGGGCCACCTGCACAGCTCTGGGCCACAGCCCTTCTCTGTCCTTGGGTTTGCTCATTTTTCCTCATTTCACCACACTCCGCTGCAAGACAGGCAAGCTGAGGCTGCCACAGCATCCCAGCACGTCCCTGCTGCACTTTTTCTCATACGTTGTCTCTGTTAAATCAGGCTTCTGTCCTCCAAACACTTCTGGCCGCACCGCTCAGGCAGAGGGTTGGACATCTCCGTGTGGCAATGGCTGCTTTTCCTGCACGCTCCCTCCTTCTTTTTCCGAACTGTTCCAGCATATTTGGAGGTAGGAATGGGATAATCCACCAAGCCATGATGTTTGCAAGACTTCAGGAGCTCTCTGGTAGCAGCCAGGCCAGGGAAGAGTGGACATGTTGCTGGAAATTTAGCACCTTTTCAACAACCGTATGACGGATACAGGCTTAAAACTGGCCCTGCCTCAGACCAAGAACAGCTCAGGCTGACGGGAAGGCTGGAGAATGAGATGGCCTCACCTCAGAGTGAAATAACTGAAATAATCCTGGCAATGAATATTGGCAGTCCTCAAAAACTCCAACACAGATGGATCCTAAAGCCAAAGAGCCAATGTGAAGTTGTCTCCCAGTGTCCGAGGAATGCAAAATTACCGATGAAAATCATGGTGACCCTGAGGAGATGGAGTACTCAAAGGGTTGTCGACTTACACATCTCTAAGTTTCTATGGCATGTGAGTGTGTGTATGTACGTGTGAGTGTGTGAGAGCTCACTTTTGCACCAATAAAGTTGTCTTAAGGAACAGAAGAAGGTGAAACAACCTCCTCCAAAATAATCTTGTATTATGGGAGAGAAGAAAAAAAAGTTTTCTTCACAAAGCACCAAAGAAAAGGCAACAAGAATCCAGTCATTTTTAAGTTAAACAGTATGTGGGTAGGAAAGAAGAATATGCACCAAAAAAAAAGCACCAACCAACCAAGATCACTGAGGCTGTTGTGTCAGATGAGTTTAAAGACTATCAAAAAACAAGGATACTTGTAAACAGAGAGACTAGGGTGCTGTCAGTCCGCGTTGGCTGGCTCTACCCTAACACTAAGTGTCTTGCACCTATTCGAGTGCTTAGGAGAATGCTTGAAAATCGTTTATGGCAATACGCAAGCTACTGGTTGTGGATTTTTAATTTACACATAAATACATGGCTACAGAATATCCTATATATTTCCTTATGCAGACCTGGTCAAGAAAGCTACATGAGTACATGGCAGGTGAGCAGCTCTGCCCAAGGAGAAGAGCTGCAGCCTGGCATGTCCCTAGGCACCTTCCGGAGCCGGCTGCGAGCCCGGGCTTGTGCAATGCGCAGGAGCATCACAGGAGAGCCGACCACCTGCTCGTCGCTGGAAAGGGATCTATTTGCTCTTGGGACTGGTTTCCTCCATCCTAACTCCCAGTACGATTCCCAAGCAGTTTTACATAGGCAGAGAAGAACTTTAAGAGCCCATAAACAAGAATCCTGCTCACCTGGCCTAGGTATTACGGTTCGTTTGGATTCAGTGAACTGCTGTAACGATATTGCACTAATACTCTACCGTACCCTGTCAACCTAGCCATCCAAGTGTTTAGATCAGCACTTTTGAAACAATCTGTTCCCATTTAGAGTAGATTTTAGAATTTGGCATTTCTGCCATAGCACCACTTTGATTTTTCCCCATTTTTAGTCTCTATGATATGGGCAATACTATGATGTTGGTACCATCTCTATAAGAGAAAAACGTTGCATGTGCCGTATTTCCACTCTAATTTATTTTCCTAAGAGTCTCTCTTTTCATTTTCTCAGCAATCAGCTCTTGAATTCGTTGATTCCTCGTCCTTTCATAAGGCATCCTCCTCTGGGTAATGATGTTGTGCTGCGACACTTCATTATCCAGCCCGTCAATCTTATAGGGAACATCCACTGCATTAATTTCTGGGTGCTCCTCAGTTGCGTTAGGAGATGTGGTTGTTCTGGAAATGGGAGGTGAACTGGTGGCAACCTGTGTGGTGGGAACAGCCACGGGAGTGCTGAGGGTTGTCAGGAACTCCTCCTCAATGACATTATTCTTATTTATGGTGGAATCGGTCGCGTTGGCCTCCTCTGTTACGTTGCTGTACATATTACAGGACTTGCAACACAGCTTATTGTAACCAGGAATGGAACAGTAACGCGAGAGAACTTCCATGCGACAAAACATCGACTTGTCTCCTTGACAATGATCCTCTGCAAGAGAAAAAGGGAACAGATAAATAAAGAGCATCTTGGCGTTCAGCAGAAAAAGAAACAAGTGAGGTTCTGGCAACGGGCGGAGGGTTTGATATATAAAGTGGGAGGGGAAAATGGCAAATGAGCCTTCTAGAAGGAAAGGCAAGCTTAAAACTAAACCTAAAACTTGGCCTTTAGGACGCAAAACCTGATGTGAATTCTGTGTATCAGCCCCACGTGTGCTCCAGGCCTGGGAGCCCGATGTTGGCCCTTGCGTCCTGCAACGCGGCGCGGTCCTGCCCCGGCCTGACGGTCTCACCACGCTAACCGTGCTGTGCTGCTGCCAAATGCTGCATTAAGCCCCCCAAAAGCCACCAGGGTTTATATTAATAAGCCTCATCTTTTCCATGACTGCTTTTAATGCAGTCTAACAGTGAGTAACCCCGGTCAGGCTGTATTTATGTATATAAAAAAACCCTGATTGCCAAGGAAGTCCAGCCTTATCTCTACATGGATTGTGTAACTCAGCATTTAATCCATTTTCCATTCGAGTGATTGCTTTTTTCCGTCTGGAGCCAGCAAACGGCAGCACTGTGGGGATGTTCCTCTCGCTTGCAAGAGAAGTGGCATATTTAGCATAAACTTTCTTGTCCTTCTCAAAGTGAGGCAATATCCTTAGTACAACAAACCCAAGCAGGACAGAGCCAAAGCAACCTGTTAATGACAGGGAGCCTCAGGGCAAAGTCCTGTTTTTTGTGTCACTGAGTGAAAAACTGTAATAAAAGGGCAAGAATCATAATCCATAGGCTTGAAGATGTCACTAGCCTTTATGACAATCTGTTTTTAATGCATTATAATACAGGTATTAAGCCAGATCCTGAGCGTGCGGGACTGTATAAAATGTAGGATATGGTATTAAAAGGGAACTGGCATTTATTTTCTCAGAGACATGAAATGAAGCTTTATCAGAGATTACTTGAGCCCTTGTGATTTGTGCTCAGAGGAGGCAGAGGCAGGAATGGGTGGCAGATGGATGCTAGAGGGTTAGGAGCCTCCTTGGAGGGAAAGCTGCTTGTCCTGCAGCCTGAGTGCACGCTCTGTAACTTCTGCCCCGCAGAACAGAAGGGATGGAGCTGGGAACGAGCAGGAATTGCAGGGAAGAAGAAATCCCAACGCGCAGCCTCCAGGGAAAGCAAGAGGGTCAGAGGGCTGCAGAGGAGACAAGAGCACTGAGGAGATAGGCAGAAGACTGAGCGACACCCGGCATAAATAGTGACACACAAAAAAATCACTTTGACCTGTTGCTGCCCTTACCTAGTGTCCACCTACTAGTCCTAGCCTAACTCCAGCTACTCCCCTTGCTCCTGCGCATACGTGTTCTGCATGGAAGTGGGACGCTCGAGGCAAAGCCTTCCTGGGGCGATTCTTCTGCTGGGAGCTCTGACTTACCCCATGAGCAGCCTTGCAGCAAGGCAGAGACCCAGAGAGCTTCAGCAGAACTAGGGGAGCTCGGAAAGCAGAGGTGTCACCCCTTCATTCAGCCTCACTTAACATGACAGGGCGTCATAAGTGTTTAATTGGCAAACATAATCAGTCTAAAACAAATAAAGTTATTACTCTCACTTAAAAGTTCTAGCGTTTACTGATAAAGTTGGAAATACCTTTCTTGCCTTCTATTCATGTCTCGTGCATTTGTTGCAGAAAAGCAAGACTCTGGCTCTTGTTTTCAAATATGTCAATTCACTTCCATGGTTTTTAACTGCTAAAGTGAGACGCTGCCAGATAAAAAGCACCTACTTCCTTAGAACCTACCAATACTAACCGGGTTCTGGACTGGGTTTTATCCAGACCAGCCTTTAAGAACTGGAAACTGTAGATACCTGCAAGCACAACTCTATACAAAAGGGCTGCATGTCCCTATACAGCTGTATATACTCTTTACATACCATGTTGTGGCCCCTTTGAACATTTTGCCTTGTGTTCCTTGCTTTAATGCAAGCTTCTCCAAACGGCTTGCAAAATTAAAGAAAAGGGGTATTGCATTTAAATGTAGTTTCAGCAAGGCAGGTCTGCTCCTGGCTATGTAAGAATCACTAAAAGTACCTTTAGAAAAATGCCTTTTTTTCCTATCAAAAATATGTAAAATCAAGACTAAAAATAAATGAAAATCAAACTGCATTATGTAACATGTTTAGTGACATCTGATAAGTTACATAAATAAATCTTCAACTCTGTCATTTCTGAATGTCAGAATGATGGTTTTTTCCTCTAAGCAAACCAAAATATCCAGATTTGCTGAACTTTTATTTATTTTTACTTGCAGAATGCATGACAGACTGGAAGTATATCTTCAAAACATCAGTAAGAAAAAAATAAATCAGTTTCACAGTCACTTTGGTACACATTAGTCTCATAAAAAAATATTGAAAAGCAAACTCAATTGGCACATCTTTAATATTATGTTAAATACATACAAAACACTAATAAAATATCCCTGATAAACCAAAGTGCATATAGACATAGTGCACAATGCCCAGATACCTTATTGCACCATTCTCTATAGCCACCCATCTCTTGAAACATCACTAAACATTTGTCTATTTAAAGTTAACAGTCATGAATATATTTATACAGTTAAACACCGATTATTTTACATAACAGTATTCAGTGCCAGATACGTGTCTTTGCTTTTTCACCTTGTCATGTAAATTGTTAACATGTTTCAGGAAATTATCATATTAACAGCAAAATTTAAATATGTGATCACATGATAATGACAAGTTTGAAGTGCTACACTGCTGAAGATTCAAAAATGCCACCTTACCAAAGAATATGATCAATGCAATAAGGTAGTAATTTGCTCCGAGGCTGCTGTCTATAAATTGATATGCTTTTACTATTACTGCATGGCACAAAGTTTTAAGATTTGTGAACTCCAAATCTTCAACACAAACACGTAAGGTGAAGCAGCAATGCCAGTTAAAGGTCAGTAAGTCTGGTAACCATCTCCTCTCTATGAAGACATGGATATGTACTGTGCAAATCAACCTCACATTAAATTTACTGCCTTCCCATAGCTACCATTCAAGTAAAACCACTCCGTAAGACGATTAACTCAAGGTACCAGTGTACTGTTTATATTTAAAGCTGGATCTGGTAAATTAATGCCATTTACATTTCAACATTAAGGCATTTTTCTAAAATTTTTTTTCTAAGCCAAAAAAAAAAGAAAAAAAGCAATAAAAATTGAGGTAATTCTGTAGTAGTTCACACTGTTATGTTTGCCAGTTGACACATCTAGAGAGCACGCACGCACGCACACACGCAACCACACCAGGCAAGTCAGACATGCATATGGTGAAAAAAGACCAAGGATGCAATGAGTATAAATAGCTCCTGTCGAGCAGCTGGAGACACTGTTGTCCATGAAAAGGTCATATTGCCTCAGCCAAGTTAACCAAAACACCACCACACACCAGCAGCATGGACATGGCTGTTCTGCCTTGTTTTCGTTTCTATAGAAAAAGTACTGCAAAACTGGCAAAAACTGTGTGAAGGGAAAAAAAACGAATGCAGCTTTTCACAAGGAAAAAATATCTCAAAACACCAACAGGAGTTTGGCAAGAGCGGACAGTGTCGTAGCAGCACTTGAAGTACCAACAGGAACGGAGCTCCTGGTGCCAGCGAGCCCTCCACAGCTTGCGAACACCAACGTTAAGGTCAGGAGTAAAAATGAGCAGCAAGGATGAGTAAAGCAACGGCACCGCAAAGGAAAATGGAATGAATAAATTCTCCTGTTCAACAGACTCCCCTGCCAGGAAACTGAAGCTAGAGAGTTATGAGATTTAGGGCCTTTAGATAAAGGAGAACTTTAGCACTACAAGGTGTCATTATTGTGATGTGATCACATTCACAATAAGTTCTCGGTTTTGCTATCAAACTGAACATCATGAACCAGTAAGAGCCTTTTTTCACCATCACCAAGCAACAAGCAAACTGGTCCCAGCTCCCAGTACTGCAACATACTGTGGAGATCCAGCTTCACACAGCCAACACTTCAAGACCTCCACCACCAGTGCTACACAAGCTCCAGAGAAGAAAGACACCGAGCACCAAGGCCGGTGTGAAAAAAAGATTCAGCCCAAGATTTCAACTTGGCAAAGTCAAGGGAATTTTCCGCATAGAGAGAGGAGAAGAGCAAAAGGCAAAGTCCACATTCGATGTGGCATGCATTTAAGGGCAAAGGCAGAGTTATAAATGGGTCTTTTACTTGAAGATATTTTCTGGATGGGGTAGTCTGGATCAGGTCTCGACAGCCATTGTATCATGTAGGTTTTCTTTGAAGGATCAGAAACGTTTCCTTGAATAGAGGAAAGAAAAAAAATGATAAAACACCATATACATTTAGCATTAAGTACTTTACCTGGTAGAAGAGGATAAACTAATAGAAGGAGTGGCCTTAGGTAGAACCCCTGGGAAGGGTTGTAACCCAGCCGTGTAGGAGGTTTTATGAGGGGTAGAGAGGGGTAGTTTGCTGCAATTTGTGTCCTGTGCTTGACAGCCAACACTGAAGACCACATGAAGGCCAGTTTTCCAGCACTACTTCCAGCAAGCACTGTTAAATATATGCTGAGAAGCATCCAAGCTAGGCTTAGTTGCACTGTTTCTTTTTAAACTTTGGTATTGGAGATCATAATTGACAGATAGGTTCTAATTAATTAGGAATCAAAAGCTATACTGACAAACACATCAGGAATAAATGAATCACTTAACAACGGGAGCATTTAAATGACCTTAGGAGCATCACCTGCAAACAGCAGAAGGGCTAAGAAGGACAAAAGCATTGGTGTCCTGGATTAAGTAGCAGTAAATTTATTATAGCCTCAAGTAATCCTTGAAGATGAAACCTTAAAGAATGGAGGAGAAACCTGCCAATTTCACTCATGGTAGGTGAAGTAGAGAGGCCTCTTTGCCCACAATGATCTTGATTAGCCACAACCCTTTGCCAAGCCTGGCATGTCTCGAGGGTGCAAGGCTGGACTCGAGCACTGCCTCCCACCCAAGGATGCTGTTGGCAGCCTATGGAAGGTGGTGTTTCCCACTGTGAGTGTGAAACAACCACGTGCCCAGGAAGCCCAGCAGCTGCACAACAGCCCTACATTTGTAAAGTCCGCTTGGAATCTAGCCCAGGCAAGCTTCATACACGAGCAGAAGTTCAGTAAAGGTTTTCAAACAGAAGTGCTCAACATATAATTTTCCAAGTGAGTAGTGTTTGCTTACGGGGACATGGAGGTAGCCTGCAGTTCCTGATGGTCTCAGGTTTATCTTCTTTACAAAAGCCGGCGACGTTGTCCTTGGTCCGGCACAGCACCTGGCGGTCCTGTGTGCCGTTGCCACAGCTCACAGAGCACTGGAAAGGATACACACCGGTTACCCCTGGGTCACCCTTGGCAAACAGTGGCCAGGAAGGTCTTCTTTAAATTTGAACCCACTGCATTTAATCTGAGTTTGCAGATTATATTATTTGAACCACCCCTGTACCTACAGTACCCAGTCAGGAGGGAGCACCAGTGGTTGAAGCAGCATACAAAGATCTGCAAACACCCTGAAGAAAAGCTTATGCTCTGACCATATAGAAACAAGTGCAAACAAGAACCATCTATTCACAGTGTGCACCTGGGACTGCATTGCTTATGATATCTGTTACATCCACTGAGGATGAAAATCCATCACTCCTATTCGTATAACATAGTTTTAAAATAAAATATCCTATCTACAACCCTATAAACAATTTCATGGAAAAATGCTGAGATGAACTGGAAAAATCCTTTGTATCAAAATGATTTAATGCTGCTGTATTACTCACATTTCTTGCTTCTTAGATGACTGCAATGTATTGCAAATATGAATATATGGAGCTTCCTATTGCTCCTAAGTACTTCAGCAAGAAGTCTGTGCACAGTGTCATTATATTTCATGCTCACATGGCAAGTTAGTCCAAGAGCCAGGGATGAAAAGCTTAAAACGCCCAGCTCCAGTTAGAAGCACTGGAGTCTGTTTTGCCCATAGTAATGGTAAACAAAAAAGGTCACCGAGCAGTTGCTCCATGACTTGGTGTCCTGTGTTTCCTTAGGAAATTAAGTGAGAAACTCCTTTGGCTTATGATCAGCATCATACGAGGCTCATTAGTTACATCTGCTGAGAGCTTGTAGGTTAAAGATGCTCACAGCATTCATTTCCATGGGTGCTGGTGCCTATCTACCTTGTTTGCAGTGTCTGAACAATTCCTTAATTGAAAGGAATTATAACAGTGCCAGAATAATTGTCTTTCCCTCGGCTTATGCCAACAGCTAAAAGACTTTGAACAGGATCAATAGCAGGTCGAGGTCAGCTTTCCTGGAGGTGACAAACATACGTGGACAGAGCTGGCTTGTGGGATCGGGATCATTCAGCATCACTGCTAGCTGGCTTTACAGTGGGTTTCAGTACCACTTCTCCACCTAACAATTCCTGCAGAATAAAGAGTAGTGGAAATACTACATGCCCTGCTCAGGAGTTAGTTCAGATAGCACAGAATAAGCTCTCCAAGATCTTCTTCCCTGCTTCATATGAACTTATTTGCTCCAAGCTTCCAGAAGGGGACTGACCTGTGACCAGGGCCCCACTCTCCACTGCCCTGGACAGAGCTCCCGGTTGCAAGGTCTCCGGCCTTCGGGACGGTCGTTGTTGCAGTACTTGGTGTGGACAGAGCGATTCGTGTTGTCGTGCAGCGGCTGGATACAGCGGACAGAGCGCACCTGGTATCCTGTCTTGCCACAAGTCTTGCTGCACGGTTCCCATTCTCCTGTCACCCAGCTGGGAGAGTGAAAAGAGAATATTTGGTGGATTAAGGAAGTTTGCTAAGGAAAACTTTTTTCCCCTGATTTAGATCCTGAACTGTTCACTGGACAGTAACTCTTAAAACAGTGAGGTTAGTAGGGTGGCAATACTAGTTCAGATCTCTGAAAAGAAGAAATGAAAACAACTAAGCCATTCTAAGGAGACTAATTACCAATATCACTGACAATCAGTAGTAAGACCCAGAACTTCAGACTAACTCATTTTTCAATTAATAGTTCTGTTCTATTCTCCTAAGCTGTTGCACACATGCACCCAAACAGCACTGTCCACTCCAGAGGGACAACATCAAGTGGTTCTTAGATATGGCCCTTAGATGTCCCAGATCTTTGGAAAGGAACAGAAACAAAATTGGTATTTGAAATATCATGTCAGTGCTCACTCTAGATCCAACGTGACAGAGGCTTTTTATTTATTTATTTAGCCATAATGGTATCTGGTAGAATTTTTCTTCAACTTAATATTACACACGTAATCCATGGACTGGATCCTCAGCCACGAAAGCACCAGCAAACACCCAGCTACCCCACCAGGTCTGTCTATGCTGAGCTCCAGTAAATGAGGGTCCTCAGCATCAGCAAGGTTTGCACTGGTGGGAGGTAAAGTTTCCCTGAAAATCAAAAGATCCGAGTTCTTAATGTGTTTTTGGACACTCTATTTGTTGCCACTTTGGTCATTTGGACCTTGGAATATCTCACCTATGGTTTATAAAGGGATATGGATAAAAACTTTCCTGATTGTCAAAACTACCTTGAGAATTAGAGCTACAGGGACAGGCAAGGACAAGCGGAAATTTAAGAGGGCTACTGAAAGCTTGGCTGTAATCAAGTAAGTGGAGATATATACAGTATTCTATAAATATTTACAGAGTGCAGAGACCTGCAAGAGAGAAGCATTGTTTAATGTAAACAGCATTCTTGGGCTAAATTTAAACAGAAAAAAAAATAAACCTCTGAAGAAATATCCTGAGTTTGCAGTGCTCCTCCTAAAGTACTCATAGAAATCCAGTTTCTAGACACAGATAAGAAATAGGAACAAGAAAGTGCACTGCACTCCCAAGTTAAATGAAAAGTAGAGTGGCAATTTCATACAGCTCTGTCTTCGCCCCTACTGATATTACCCAGCTGTGGAGAAGGCGAGTGCTGCACAGAGCAAAGCTGCGGATTCTAAGGCAATCCCTGAGACAAATGCAGGGTTTTTTTTTCCATCAACAGCGAGGCAGTAGCATATTAGCGTTGTTCTGGATGCAGAGCTTCGTAAAATCCCTAAAAAAATTGCCTCTCCTTTGAACGAGGGCAAAATACTCAGCTCACATTCTGTGGAAACAGAGATAGCTGAAAAATTCAGGAATCCAAGCACAATTTGGGATCCTATTAAGTCTTTGTGGTTCCTGGGTCCAATTATATTTGTGGCTGAAAGAAGAATACAGTCCTTTCCAGATAGTCTGAGATACGATCGCTAAGTCCTTGCTTTAGTGCCAATAAATAAATGTTAAACCCTGACCAGCGTTGAGTTTATGGGGCATCGTTTCTTGACTTTTCTCTCTCTCAAATCTCTTTTGAAAGGCAGTTAGGAAATACTGTGTGCTATGCTCTACTTATTTGCTTTTCTTCCTGGAATCTAGATGTGGTCTCCAGAGAGAAAAGCTGAGCTCAACCAACTCCCTCCTTGTTGCAGCAGTGACAGGGGGAATAGGTGAGCCCTATGTGTGACAGGGTTAATCCACTGCCAGTCAAAAAAGCACCTCTAAACTGTGAATAGAAATGTCCATAACTTACTACGTATATCAAACTCGCCGGTACTATAGGCTTAGTGCACTGTACGAGGCCAGCCAGAGAAATCAAACTGGCCAGATATTTTTCCCAGTGTTTACATCTCCAAAAACATGCTGTGAATTCTAGGCGGATTTGGATTTGACAGAATGTATGTCATTGCTTTTCTTATGTAGCACTCCATAAATTTGTTCTTACGTGGTTAATTCACACTGTGTAAAATCCGCTGGTATAAATTAAATTTATGTCTATTTTTTTATTAGCTCAAGATAGGCTGAATACAAATGTTTGGATCACGACAACACTTCCTTTCTAATCCAACTTATGTCAGAAGTAATAGGAACCAGCAGTCACTGGAGCAGTATTTCCACAAGCAGAATGTAACTAGTAGCAACCCAAACTTGCATTATTGGGTTTCTAATGATGCACAGAGGCCCTTAGGAGCCCCACATTCAGGCAGCAGCCATGTGTCAAGATGCAAAAGCAGGGATTAGGCTTAAGTCACCTTCTTGGAGCTGGCAAGCGCTAGCCGCTAACGCTGGCCCGGGCGGCAGTGATGCTTACATGGGCTGGGAGCACTCCTGCAGGTTGCACACTCTGCGAATGGGCTTCGGCTTTTGGATCAGCTCGCAGTAGCTCCGGTGAACCATCTTGTGGTCTGCCTTCCTCCGGCAGCCGTATTTGGTGAATTGATAGCCTGGAGACAGAAACTCCCCTTATTTTTAGGCAGAGAGGTCTTGCACAGGACTCTGGTTTCACAGTGCACCGCGGGTGAACGCGCGTCGCGAGACCTGCAAGCTGCACTGCATGGGCACACGTGCACGTGGATTTGGCACATGGGGTTGCTCATCCCCTTTATTTCACTACAGGCTATAATGAAAGCAACAGCAACTGCTAGGGCTTCAAAAGTATCTTGCAAACCTGCCTAACATAAATTAGAAATGAGCCACACCAGATTTGCCCCAAGAGCCATTTCAGTCAGGTTTTTAACTTCATATGTTGTTTACTCATCTGTTTATTTTAAGCCCAATAAAACGCTCCTACAGTTTTGGTCTCACTAATGTTTTGTGGTGCAAGATGTTCACTTTTCCAGTTTTCCCTTAATCAAGTTTAACTGCACTGCTCTTGCATTTTTACCTCCTCCACAAGGCTTTGAACACTGGGACCACTTCTTCAGAGCCCATTCATAGGATACAGAGTCCTCTTCTAAAACATTGTTGTTATCTACATTCAAGGAATCTTCATGGATCATGTACTTGTAAGTCAAAGAGATCTTGGAACTGCCATGAGGAATCACCTAGAAAGCAAAACAGACAAAGGGAAAAAAAAAAAGATTTGAAAGATTGATATCAGAAGCTATGTGAGATAATGTGAAATAGCAATCATCATGGCTCAAATAAAAACAATAATAACAAAAAACTCCCAAAGGGATTTAAATCTTTTAGCTGCACTCAACACATTTTTTTTTCTTCTGAAAAAGTATCTCTAGCCTTATGACATGGAGTTTCTAAACTACATATTAAGACTGTTGTTGATTTAGAGTGATTTTTCTTGCCAGCATTGGACTGACTTCACAACACTAAATTTTTTCCATATACCATCATAAAGGCAGGAAATGTTATACTAAAATGATAATGGGTAGTTCCACTGAAAGAAAAAGCAATTCAAATGTACAGATCAACTGAAAGAGCTGAAGAGAATGTCTTTGATTTCTTCTAAAACAAAAAAAAATTCTTATGACAACCCTGGGAATTTTATGAAACTTGTTACTTGAACAAGTTATAAAAAGAAACTGTTCAGAAAGAGGTTTTGTGATCATACCACAGCAAGACACATGCAAAAAACCATAAGTCAGTGTCATAAACTATAACACATTGATCCTTTGAAAATACCATTTTTATTCCCGCTTTGATTTTCAGCTGCTGTAGATCATCAGTTTAAAGCTACTTTCAGAGAGATGCTGAATCGTTCTAGCCCTGCTTGTTCTTGTCTATCATTTGCTGTTAGCAATGAAGAAATAATATAGTTGGACGGATTTTTGAACTCTGTAGCTGGCTGTGCCCTAACAGCATGAGCCTGGAAGCATAAGGATCTGGTATCTGACTTTGCAGGATACATTTTCAGAACATGGAAGGGAGGAGGAGTTATTAAATCTGTCTGATATGAACCACTTTGACTCACATCTCAGCTGAAGTAAGTAGGTTGCAGAGTCTTTACACAGACCATCCGCAAAAAACATCAGGGAAGCTGCTTGCTCAACACACAAGCATCTCTTGCACACAGCAATGAATTAGGAGAAAGGAATTAAAATACATCTTCTGTTGTCCTATAACTGAAGCAGATGTCTTCTTGCAATTCACAAGAGGAATCTAAAACACATTATAGCGCATTACGACGCCGTGTTCCATGGAAGATGGTTTTCATTTGACTCACCATAATAACTATGCCGTTGCGCAAAGGCCCCATGGTCTGCACGGTCTCTCTATTGTCGTCATTCCGATATTCCCACTCCACGCCCATGTCAATAAAGACTTTAGAGTCCGGCACATAGTTGTCTTCGCTTAAAATGAATTTTCCCGTTTCCCGGTTTTTAATCGCTAGAAACAACATGTGAAATGTGATTACAAGGGGATCACAGCCTTTGTGTTCTGGTTCAGTCCTCTCTTGGCTATTTCTGCTCATCAGGTTTTAACTCCCTGCTCTCCTGAGCGGCTCGCGGGAACGTGCCCTTGCCCTAGGGATTGCTTAGACCACCCCAACCTAAGCCCTGTCTGCACATGAGAGCATTCGCTCTGATAGTTGGCACGGGAAGGCTGCATGGAAGCAGCAGGGAAGTGCTCATGGATGGGATGCCCTGTCCTGATAAACAAGGTATCTAGACACCTTGCTCACTGATCAGCTGGCACAGCAAGGAGGGGATTTCAACTGTTTTCTAAGCTGTGATGGATGGGGCAGTCTCACATCCACACTATTAGCAATGGGGCAGAACCTGCAGCTCCTGCTGTGCTCTGCGCGCAGCTGGGACGTGGCTGAGGATGGGAAGCAGGGAAGGTCACGCAGACGTCGCTGCACCCCACAACATAATTGAGCAGTTCTCCCAGCAGCTTCTGCACATGCACTTGCCAATCCAGGAATCTTCTTACTGTGACCCCATGGAGCCCAGCATGGGGAAATGAAACTGCCAAACAAGTTTCCTAATTTAGTGCACTTAAATGTGGTGTGGGAGGATAATGGATAAACAAATGTGCAAACACATGTTGTGAAGCTCCACAAACAGAAATAAACAGTAGAAAAATACTGCTATTGAATTTTTTTGCTATTTGCTACTTACCCAGATTATGGCTGGTGGCGTCTGTTTCCTGTATAAGCAAGTGTCTTGCACCAACAGGAATTTCAAACATCTTAATGTGTCCTTGATTGTAGTATTTAAAAAGAGAATAACCGGTTAGTATGCTGCAAAAAGGAAGAGTTTGGCTTAGGCTTTTAAATAGGCTTGTATTGTAAATTGTATTTGCTAAAACCATAGTACATGAAAGCAAGTTGAACCTCATTCAGCACCACTCTCATCATGCCTCTGTGCCAGATAAGGGAAGGCAACAGGGACAAATGCTTTCGAGTCAAACAAACAAACAAAAAAGGCTTAAATGTCATCCACAAAGTTAGTTTCAGACTACAACAGCTCATTACTAAATGTTTCCAGGGCCTTATTGCAGACCCCCATAGAGACCATGCAATGCCTGGTTGCACACGATGAAATATCCTTGCAGCATTTCAGGAACGTGGACTGAGCAGCTCCTCAGCTGTGCAGACCAGTGTGTGGGTCCCCACCAGGGGCCACTGCAAGCCCTCCCCTATGCACATGCAAGCCCTGATTTCAGTGGCCACACTTGATCACTGGCAAAAGTCTTGCTTTCATGCTTTCAGACTCTAGCCATGCCTCAAAATAAACTCCAGAGCATTTATTAGAATTAGTGCTGCTGGAAATTATTTGTGATTGCCCAGGTGCTTTTCATAAAAACGAAGATATCAGAAGAGAACAAACAAAATATCCTGAATACTCCAGTACAAAACACACTGAATTCACTGACCTTGTTTCTTTGGTATTCTTGAAAATGTCCCTTTCACCACTTTGCAGTGGGAATTATCTCCTCCACAAACACCACATTTATCTTCCTGCTTTGTGGACCCTATGACCCTATCGCACCCGACTTTCTGTGAGCAAAAGAGAAGAACAGTCATTCTTATCCAAGCTTCAACTCAAATGAAGAACCTTGATTTCTGAGTTAGTAAAAATCAAAAACAACCCCTCCCCAAATACAGTATTTTCCTGGAAGTCCAGCATTTAAACAAATTTTAAAATGTTTATTTCCAATTCCTTATTAAAGGAGTTAATTATTACTGTCAACTAAGTGACTGTATTTTGATATTACGTTTCAAAGTGGTCCTTACATTGAAAGAAAGCAGCAGTGCTAAGGAAAATCTCTTAAGCCTGAGCTTATCTGAAAGCAGATGCTTAAATTCCAGGAGACTCAGAGCATCTATGAGAGGTTAAGAACCTTCACAAGCGCTTTGCTGTATCAGAGCCTCTAATCCTGCTGAAAGATGACCTGTGGTAGATCCAGCATAGTGGAACTGTCATTGATTTTTTAAAAATAGCTTGATCAAATACAGAGAGAATGCACATCGGTCAGATCTTAATACCACTTTCCTTGAAAGCTGCTGCACGTTCCTATTTTATTGTAGCCTCCACCTTTGCCAAATCTTACACAGGAAAGGCTTTCACTGAAAGCTAATTGTAACAGTTTGTCTTAAAATATTGCACCAAGAATTAATTGTGTAGGTAGATGCTGTTGGAATTGAGTCACCCACAATGTGAGACCAACTGCGAACAGCACACATAATATTGTGACAATAGTCCTAATGAAATCTCAAAATGCCCAGAGCGTTATTATCCCCACTTAAATACTCCTTCTTGGAGAGAAACTACCATTTTAATTGTTCCCACAATACTGCCAAGCCATCCAAATTGAGGACTCTTACCAAGCAGTCTCCCCGTACGCAGATGCTGTAAGGGTCTTTGTAGGAGCAGCGAGTCCCATCATGTACCATCCGCTTCATGTAGACGACATCACCCACTTCTTTGGATTCACAATACAGGTGACACCTTTCTTTAGCTGGAAAATAAAACGAAATTCTGTGTGTTCAGCACCATTTACAGTTTATTTGTTGGCTTTGCAAGCAGCAGTTTAAATGGAAACAGCATCAATGCTTTTTTCTTCCATACATCATGGAGAATAATATAGTCCCCACTAAATCATCGATGATTATCCCCTTTCAAAGGTTATGTGATCATCTGGAAACTGCTGAAGCAGAAAGGACCCAAGAGTCATCATTAGGAGACTCTCTTGGCAACCAGCAGATCATTTACTCCCACTGGGGCCCTCACTTAATCCCAGGCTGGATTATGTAATCTGAGGTTTTGGCAGTCTGAAATTTGGCTGCCTCTGGGAGACAGAGGTTTCTGCATCAGTTTCTCCCACATTCTACTTAATTCTGGAAAGAAAAAGAAAAGCAAATATAATTTTTGCAAATAAAAGCAGCTGTTCTACATTGTAAGCAAAACTGGCTTTGAAAAAGTCTTCAGAGACAACTAGGCCACACCATTTCCTCCTAAATAAAAAAGTAATACTCCCTCACTGTTGTGCTTGTATTTATGATGGCTGAAATCATTAAAAAAGATGCAATGTCGAAGAGACTCAGAAAAAAGATTTTTTTACTGCTAACATATGTATAAGCAGCCAGACAAACATACCTCTTCTCCCTAACCTCTGCCAAGGAGCACAAAACAAACAATAAACCTGAAAGGACTAATTACTTGCTGCACAAAATTATATTCCACCACTGTATTTCACTTTATCCATATTTCTTGCTTTCTCCAGCCCCATTAATTAGATTCACTATGTTTTCCTTGTCAGTAAGCAGCAGATGGACTTTCAGTTAGACAGAACAAATAAAGATCCTGCTATTTTAACATGATTAAAACTTAGGGCATTTTTCCCATCATTTAAAAAACGGAGACCTTTCCATTTTAGTAGCTCAATTAAAATAAATCTTCACAGGCCCTTTGCATTTTTTTCC
>JAVCKT010006213.1:0-25080 GCA_032273925.1 Rhynchotus rufescens | reverse complement strand
GCCTGCTGGTGCTGTGACCTGTCAGCCAGCAACTATGTTCGGCTCCCCAGAAGCAGCGGTGTTCCTGGCACGCTGTGAGTGACAACCTTGGAGAACATGTCATGTCTTTTAGCCCTTTCTACATGACAGCTACCTCTTAGCACAAATCATTAACACTGACACAGCTACTGCCTTCGGCTACTGAAGGTTCTTTCCAAGACAAGACAGAAATTTTAAAATTTTAATGTCCAGGTTTCTAACAAGCATTTAGGGAAACTTACCCAGCTTTACTTCTGCATTTTCCGTGAGCAGAACATTCTGTCCTTTAATATCTCGATGGATGACATGATGGGCATGAAGATGTGCTAAGCCCTGAAAGAAAAACAGACTTTCCTTCGTCTTTCCTCCTGTCACTGCAATAAGCTCAGCACTGTTGCTGTTTTACATTTTTACCCTCCTCAGACTTCATTCACTGGGAAAGTTCTTTAGATATGCTAAGTACCATCACCGTCCCCGTTTTGGCAAGGATGGCAACCACAGCCCATCCTCTTCTCTTTCATCCCCAGTATGACAGTAGCGAAGCACCTCAGACACCAAACGTGAAGAGAATGAGGTTCAAATATTTTATACTAAAGTTTGAGAATCAAAGGATGCCTCTTTATACTATGTGTACATAGCACATGCACATACATAGAACATATACAGAGAGGATAATGGAAAATGCTCTGTATGGGGTATGGAATTAGCAGGTGCCTGGCCACAGCCAAGTTCTGCATGTGGCAAACCTCTGATTGTATTCAATGGTTAACAGACAACACACAGTCCAAAAGACCATGTCAGAACCTGGTTCTGAATGTAGCAATTATTTCCTTCACTCAACTACTATTTGCAATATTCTGGCATCTCCTCACTTTTAAAATTATCCATAGTTAAACTATCACAGATATAATGGAACACAGTAAAATAATACATTATAATTATCACGGGGATGCTCTGCTCAGAATCTTTAGCTTCTCTAATACTAACGACTTCCAACAGAGCTTCAGCCCAAATGTCAAATTTTCCAGAAGGAATCTGTTTCAATCCGCATGTAATCAAGGCATTCTCTGTTTTCAAACAAAGAGGATTAAATCCAGTCTCTTCATCACACAAGCATGCTGTTACTGCTTTCAGTTACAAGGACATAAACAAGTTCTTACATCAATATAATTTTAATACAGGTATTACAGCCACACAAATAAAAGGGTGGCAACCTAACCATCCCATTAAGAATGCCTGCCAGGAGAGCTCTCCCCACGATCTCCAGCTATATTTGCTATAACCTACAATCGAATGCAAAAGCCAGGCGAGATGGCTGATATTCTCTGTTGAGCACGTTTCTCATCTCTGCTGTTCCAGACGCAGAGAATTTCAAGCATTAGTTTGGCATAACTCATTTAAACTACAGCTCCCAGAATACGCACTTATTTTACCATTATTTAAAAAAGAAGTAAAACTGCATTACAAGGAAGACAGATCAGCAGCTGTGTAATGGTTTTTGAATTTAGAATGAAAGGTTCCAACATTTTTTTTTTCCAGGCTAGTTCACTAGACTACACTTTCTTCTGAGCTTCAATTATATTGTGAGTTATGCTTTCACAGAAGTTGCTCAGGAATCTGTACTTTCCAAGAACAAAACAAAACAAAAAACAAAAAACAAAAAAAAAAAACACCAAAGTCTGCATAGAATGAAATATAGTCCCAAGAATTATCTTGGGGAATACTGCTGCAACAGGGCTACCTTTAGGATTCTGGAATGCTGCCTAGTCGCCTAGTCAGCATTGCTCCTGATAGAGCAGAAAATTGGCCCTGAACCACACACATCAATGAATTATGATAAGAAGACTTTATACAGAGCGTACAGCTGCAGCGAAGAACACTAAGGCCTAATGAAGTGGAGGACAGACTTGTAAATACGAGTGATTTATTTACCTTTGTAGATGGTCTGAATCTAGACTTGTGAAAGAGTGGCTATTTGTCACAGGAAACCAGAGCCTATGTGCTTTTCATACAGGGCATGGGATTGGCTAGGGAAATATCTGATATCAAGCAGCCATCGTGCTGGCTGACAAACCTTTGGGCCCTTCTGGACCCGAGGATCACAGCCCACGAGCCTCTTGCGTCAAAGCCTCAACCTGACACTGCTGATGGGTGTCCTGTTAGTGCCCAAAGGCTGGTGAACGTCTCTTCTGTGGCAAATGAGCAACGACACTCTGCTGGTATGACTCACCCTGAGAACCTCCCTGCAGATGTAGGCAATCCAGTCTTCCTTGAAGCAGTTCCCTTTTGTCTTCTTCACCAGGTCGGTCACAGAGCCGGCACCGCAATACTCCATGACCAGCTGCAGGGAAGGAAAGCGACACCTTTGCCTCGGCACACGCAGGGCGCTGCTAGAGACACCGCGGGCGTCACCTGTCCCCGCACGAGCAAGGTGTGGCAAACCACAGGCCACCCGCCCAGAAGACAAGCAAAATAAAACTGCTCGTTTCCTGAATGACTCACATCGCTGAAAAAAATAAAAACCTCAGTAGTGCTCCTCTCCTTTTATCGGTTGTGGGCACTTCTTTTCCTTATAGAAATTACAACTCAGAAAGAGAGGCAGTAACAGCACTGAAAATTATGGGTTTTTTTCTTTTCAAAATTTCAAGCTTTTAATCTTTTTTAGTTGCTGGAATTTATTTCTTAGTTGC
The DNA here is from genome assembly GCA_032273925.1 of Rhynchotus rufescens. Taxonomy (NCBI): domain Eukaryota; kingdom Metazoa; phylum Chordata; class Aves; order Tinamiformes; family Tinamidae; genus Rhynchotus; species Rhynchotus rufescens. Next base: position 22,372 of record JAVCKT010006213.1, on the reverse strand, counting down.
TGCTAATCTCTGATAATATTGCAGGAAAAAAAAAAGGCGAAGTATTTCATTGCTAATTTCTCTGCACTTTTTCTGCACACTTACCCAGAGCTGATCATCTTGGCCTGCTGGACTTTTCTTAACAAATGCACCATAATATGTAGCAATATTCCGGTGATGGGAATATTTTTTTAACATATTTATCTCCAGCTTGATTTCATCTTCTTCATTCTGCAACAAAACAGAGCAGAGCATTCACCAGAGCCAGGGGATCTCCAAGAGCCAAGGTTGCCCAGGACAGCCAGGCCATCTCTGCTGCTTTTGAGGGTTTTCAAGACCCAGCTGTGCCTGGAAAGCCCTGATCAACCTGTCAGATCCCACAGCTGACCCTGGCTGAGTAAGAGGTTGGACTACAGACCTTCCCAGGCCCCATCTGGTCCAAATTATTCTGTGATTCTAATGCAGTAATCAAAGAGCAGTAGCTTAAACAAAGGTCTGAATCACCTTGGTCCTCTGTCCTTAAAGAAGGAGTTGCTAAGGTTTGACCTAAAGATCAAAAATGTCCTGATGTGGCTAGAACAAACTCATATTCTTCCTTCCCAGGGCCTAGACGGGACCTACAACTCCCCACTTAGGGTTTCTGTATGCAATAATTTAGTCGTGGAGAGACTAACCACATATAAGCACCAATGAGAGCTTTCTAACACTCCATTACTTAAATACTTGGGAAAGCACTTAGCACACATCAGCCAATTCATCTTCCCAGGCCCACGGAGGGTCCTGCTCGGGGAAACCAAAGCCAAGAAAGAAGCGGCTGGCCACAAATCAACCTCCACAGCTAGAGCAAGGTTAGGAGCTGCTGTTTCCTTGCTATGAGACCACTAGACCGTGCAGTACTTTTCACCCTCCTCAAATTATGCCTGCAGTTAAGTCAGTGGCGTGCTGTGGCTGGCGCATGTCACCCCAGACATCCCATCCCAGAATCTCTTCTTTCTGCTTGCTGGTTTTTCCTCCTTTTTTTTTGTTTTAGCCTCCTCAGAGCAGACACTCTCTTTTGCCCAGTGCAGCACCCCATGCAATGAGACAAGAGGCAGCCAGAGGTGTGGGGTGCTCATGGAAATGCAAGTTATAATAACGATATTGCAGGGAACTGCTCCTTCTCAGAGGGGGAGTACTCCCAATTTAAGAGGTCCTCTCAAATCTAACCTTGCTGTGATATTGCCCAGAGAAATGACACACAACAATCAGTGAAATGCACATAGATTTTGCACTCTCATTTGCTGCAAGATACCCGTGTTTAAGTTAAAAGGACCAAGACAAAACTGACCATTACTTTCCCTTGCTGCAAAACACTCCAACCAGCGCTTTCTAGCTGAAGGAGGAAAAAAAAATAGTGATCTGTAAGAAAGCAAGAAGAATAGCCCAGACCCATAGGACATTCTTCTGCACTTCTCCACAATTTTCCAGCAAGCTTTGCCATGAAAACATTCCTTTAACCATCACAACAGACCGCTCACAAAATCAGTGGCTTTGTCCTTTTTACCTAAACTAAAACAGTGAAGTTGGACAGGCAGGACACCAAATTCCCTCAAATGTTAATATATATGATATTTCTTATTAAATTCTATGAGAAAAAAAAGCAAACACATCAGCCCAGAAAGGGCCAAAACCTTCCCCAGTAACATCAATGCACAGGGAAAATGTTGCCAGACCAAAGGCTTAGTTGTCTTACACTTTAGGAAATGGGAAATGTAAAATAACTCCACTTGAAGCAAAATCAGCTAATTCAGACTTTACAACAGCCCCTCTGTTGAACACGGGCTCTCAAGCTGCATACATTATATCAGATATTTCATTTGTCTTATATTTGCAATTAAGGAGAAAGAAGGACCCTTAATCCTGGGCTTGATGGGGCCCTGGATGCTGAATGACTTAATTAGAGAGGGTAAAGAGGAGCCCAGTACAGCAGCTGGAGTGCCCCAGAGAAATCAGAGCTGACTCCCAGGCAGCATGCGGGAAATCACCCATGAGCAAGGTCAGATTTTTCTGTGCTCATGGCCTGGCCAGGACCAAAGGCAGCTGATGCTTTCTGAGAGGAGAAAGGGCTCTCCTTGCTTTGGGACTCCAGGCAACTCCCACGTAAGGGTGGAAAAGGGCAACTAAGAGGAGGCAGAGAATAAGAACACAACCAGTACCCCAGGTTTAAACACAAGGATCCTGTCACTGACAAGGGTTTCGGCTAGTAGATCATTAGGGAAGAATGGCAGAAAAATGGGCAAGCAAGATAGGATTCCTTTCCCTGCTCCTGCATCTTTCCACTCCTCTTACTAGGGCTACAAAATCTGTTGAGTAACATTCGTCTTTGGTAAACATCTTCTCCAAATTCCTTAAGATCTTTCCAGATCTTAAGGCTTTTTGCTTTGAACTCCACCTGCACAAGCTTGCTCACTGGTTGTGCTAGACTTAAAAGCTCGCCCTCTGCATCCCCAACAGAGGCATTTGGAGCTTTCACACAGTTCCTCTTTGGGAGCTGGGAGATCTCGGCCCCTTCCTTCCTTCCTCAGGGCTGTCACTCTCTCCTCTCCATCCTCTGTGCCGTTCACCGGATGGATTTTGGATCAACATGGGCACGGATCATATTGGAGTATTTTCTATTCCCCTGCAATCCCACTTTGGTGCTTTTCAGAGAACAAAGATATTCCTGTGCCTGCTGGAATAGCAGGCAGGCACCTGTGCATCTGCAGGCAGTAGCAAGCAGCAAGGCCACGTGTGCGGAGTGATCCCTTCCCAGGGGGAACCCTGCTCCAACTGACATCCTTGGTTATTCACCCAGTAGGCTGGAACCTGCACAGCCACATAATCCTATGTCCTCCCAGTGCGCCAGTGAGTTTGGGAAGGACAACTCCACTCCAGATGGAAGCAGCAAGGCAGGAGCATGATTCAGAGCGACCGTCCCACGTTCCACATCTGTGTCAATACACAGTCACGCTCAAGATTTGCACTTCTCAAAACCCTTCTCTTAGCGTTACCATCAGCTGCGCTTCCCAAGGGTCCCAAAGCCTACTCTTAAATCACGCTGCCTATGAGAGGAAACAAGCTCACAGATGTGCAGGTGCAAAAAGCTGTTTGCCTGCACAAGCCAAGGTGCTTCTGGGCACAGATGGCTGCATGTGCAAAGATGACAGGCTCGTGATCAAAGGCTGTTTTTGAAGATATGGGCCTAGCTGCTGACACCAGAAAGCCCAGGCGTCCGACCCAAAACGGAAACACGAGCAGCGGCCGATAACTCTGCACCGGGAGCCTTCTCAGCAACGGGGCAGCACTAATGACAAGTTTCTCATTTAGATATTATTGTGGTATCTGGAAAGTCTGAAAGCAGATGCTAGGGACCAGCCTGGTGCAGATGAGCTCGTCGATCACCCGTTGCAGATCACACCCACCCGCAGCCTGAAGAAAGCAGCAAAAACTCAAGCTCTTTGCAAGGCCTCTGCTTGCTTGGCACCAAGAGACAACAGGAAGAGCAGCCTGCCTGGAGAAGCTCATGAGCACACATTGCCCTCAGCTCCACTTCACTGATTTCAAAGGGTTCCTGCCACCCCCTCCCGTAAGCCGCCGCTGCAGCACTTCCTGACAGATGTCCAGAGGATCCCACAGTGACCACAGCATCCTGCTGCTGCTCTAAAGAAAGCAGCCCGGGGCCGCTGCTCCTGACAGCCAAGGGCAGATTTACTCAGCCCTTGGTGTGCCTCAGATCGCAGAGCTGAATAATCACAGCTGGCGCTGGGCAGGGATTTTCTGATGAAATGATTTCTTGCTGGAAAAAAAAATGCAGATTTGGTGAAGCAAAATCATCTATCTGAAACGCACCACTTTTAATGAAACCTTAGCTGAAATTCTTAAGCTGTGTTTTCTGGTGAAATGTGGATGGTAGGGGAGAGAAACCCACTGCACAATATCCACAAGGCACCTCACATCCTCGAGTATGAGATATACCCTGGTTCAAACCCTTTTCCCCCCAAGTTGGACACCACCAACCCTCCTACTGAGCAGCCTCCCAGGTGAGGGACCGAACCACAGAGCTGACACAGGGCTCTGTCAAACCTGCCCCCTGAAACTGCCCCACGTTGAGGAAGAGTTTTACTGGAGGCTGGAATCGGAGGGATCTTCTTACAGGGATCACAAGGTCATCCTAGGCTGGGTGCCTTTCAGCTCTTCTCTGCTTTTTCTGGACAGCAGTGATGAAAAAAAAAAAAAGATTGCATTTGCCTTTTTATTTTTAATCTTCCTATTTTCTACCACATGAAATTTTCACTCCCTATAAAATTATTCCCTGTGCAGCACTAATCAAATCGCATAACCACCCAAAGATGCAAATGACCACAGCAGCTAAGAGCCTCCCACCTCACTCAAGCAGGTTTACTACAACACTTTCCATTTTGCACAGGCCAAGCACCTTCTGAGATGCTGCTCTCAGGTGCAATTTATATGCAGGACGTTGCAGGCGAGGATTTCAATATTTTAAAGACCTTATTTAATGCCTCGAGCCATTTTTTCAAGCCCAAAGGAACAGAATATAACTTAAACCTGAGTGGACTAACAATGCAGAAGACATACTAAATGCTTGGGAGGCAGTGAATTTATCATGCTGAATTTCTAGAGGTTTCTACTTTACAGTTAGGATCCACTGTAAAGCAGCTTCAGCACCTAGATGCAGGGAAGCACGGAAAGGCTCTTCCTATCTAGAGACAAGGAGCTGACGTTCAGAGATGGCCAGGACAGGCAGTGCATGCATCAGCATGCAGAAACGTGCAGGGCAAGGGGAAAGCACCAGGGAAACCTCCCCCAGGTGGCTGCACCCACGTGCTCTCCATTCAACCCTTTAACCGTCACAGCTGCCTTCGTACGTGTGACTCAACACGAAAACAGCAACTCCGTCACCACTGCTGCTCAGCCCTCGAGAAGGGGATGGGCTCCCCAGGATGCTCTTGCCCCTCTAGCCTGAAAAGCAGCAGCAGATCAAGCCTAAGCAGATCCCTGTGTGAGCCTACAGCTGCTTTGTGCTGCCCAAACCACGCAAAGTTGTCAGTGCGAACCCCTGAATCTGGACCATCTGGTCACCTTCAATGCCAATTCTGCTTCCAACAAGCAATTCTGCTTCTGCACCGGACACTGAGTCTTGTCTCTTCAAGACAAGCAGGCTGTGTTAGGTACAGCAAAGAGAAGGAAAGCTTTCCATGGGTCCCTTCCCACAGCTTTTGCTTCAGTTGTTTCATCAAGGAAGGCACTGTCACTCGCCTTAACACCATGGCCCTGAGATGGCACCTTTGGCCATCCATCAGACACTGCTGATTAGCAAGGCATGAGAACAATCTCCATGAAGCTGTGGATCCATTCAAGTCCCTGACATGGTCTGTCCCTTCAGCTCCTCCGTGAAGGCTCTCCAAGGAGCCGAATGGGGACCTTACAGGAGGACAGGTGTCCCCTGCTGCACTGCAATGTCCAGAAAACTCGAGACAAGGAAAATTTGGGTCCCCACTACGTTGCTGCAGCTAACGTGGCCGTACGGAGGCAAGCTGCTTCGCTGTGCTCTTAAAGGGAGGAACAAAAATCAATACTTGGCAACTTTTTTGACATCGTGTTCTAACAGCAGCACCACTTTATAAATGTGAGCAGTGACAGTGCCAATTAAAGCGTCTCCTTTCCTCATCTGTCAAAAAACAATAAAAAGGCACCTCACATTTGCATTTCGAGCATGTTGCAGCTCGCTAGCTGTCAGGGCAGCGGCTCTGCGGCACGGCTGGCATGCGAGGGCAGAGGATGTGATGACACACAGCAGGGGCAGTCAGAACTACAGGAAACCTTTTACTTGCTATCTCTGGAAACAGATAATCAGCGAGAGACAAGCAGGAAGCGACTTCTCCCCTTCATTATTACAGACTAGCAGCGCTTGCAGAAGTGCAATCGTGACTGCTTTTGCTCACTTATGAGCAAAAACAAAGAATCTGGTTATACTAACACCTCCCAACACTTCAAAAAACAAGAATCAGTTCTCAGCAGCCAGAATTTATACCACTGGATCATCTTTCAGAACCATCTACAGTGCCACGATCTCTCTTCTGGACGGCAGTGTTTTTGTTTGTTTTGCACTCACCTCAGTCACATTCATCACTTTGATTGCTGCTAGCTGCCCGGTCTTAACATGCCGACCCTGTTAAAATAACAAAATACTGTTGGTAAAACAGGTATTCACACTGTATAAGGAGTAGCACATTTTCAAGTTAGATTTGAGTACTGGCTTTCAAAAACACATCAGGAACCATCTTGTGGGGCAGAATTCCTACGGTGAAGTTTGCTAATGTGCTCATGGCTTTACCATGTTCTGAAGTTGAGTCTTTCTTGGGCTGAATTTCTCTTTTAGCACAAGCAAAGGAGAAACATCAGCAACATTCTGTTTTCAAAGCATGATGTGGAACGAGTTTATGGGTCTCCATTCAGCTCCCATTCAGCAGCTGCCACCTCACGAACATCCTCTTTTGCAAAGTCTCAGCCCAGGCCCAGGAGCCAGACCAAGCCAGGATGACCTCCTTGTCCTGGGATCCAGCACTGCAAAGCACTGAGGGAACAGGGTGTCCTGCAGCTGCCACTGTCCCACCACCCCAACCACCCTGTTCTAGCCCATCTCAAGAGGAATTTCATGAGCTTCAGGACTTCAGTCTGATAACTTCTATGTAGTCACTAAGAAACAAAAGCTGTGCCTATTTTTTTCCAAGGCTTTCTACTATGAAAGGCTTCGCTTTAAATACTTTTGTTGCACTGAGTTTACCTATGGCTCAACTACCTCCTCAAAAGCGTGCAGAGACTTTGCACTTGAAACGAGTCTTCTACAATGGTGAGGAGAAATTCAGGATGGATGCATACCTGCACCTCACTCACAAAATGCCCACACCCCAAGAACATTGTTAAACAACTGATAATGGATAATTTTAGAGTAGATGAGTGGCTAGTTTTTAAAGATCAAGTTCTCAAAAGAGAGGAAATAAAGTCATCAGAAGAGCAAGCATGGTACTGAGACTGACCAAATGTGGTTCATAAAGCCATAAATTAGAAACCCAGAGGCAAACAGAAATCTTGCTGTAAATTGCAGCATTCTTCACTCTGGTTAGATCAAGGTTAGATGAAGTTGCTCAACAGATGCAAAGCACAAGTGTCCTGTCATAATAACCTATACTAATCTCATAGCACACAATGGTATCAAGAATAATACTGGCTACGCATCCTAACTCCTCCCTGCATCACTCCTTTATGATCCCAATTTTCAAAACGGGTTTGAAGCTTTGAGATTGCAGTTTTATTCCTGAAAAGCTGTACATCAAAATAACTAACTGGCATAGTTAAGTAAGCCGCAGGAAGTCAGGAAAGCAAATAAGAAATGCTGCAGTTCATAGACAAAATGATTTGCAGGTGCAATTTACACCTGCAAAATTAAAAGCTGGGCTGATGTCATTTTAAAAAGCAGGTCCTATCTGTTCAAAATTGCATACGGGTGTTATTTGTAGAACTAAGCAATTTTGCATCAAAGAAAAATGATTCCTTGTTCTCAGGCAATATGTCACAGTCATGTTTTCTTTCACAGAAAGCTAAATCCTGCTGAGTTTTTGTGTATTTAAGTGTCCTCTTTCCGTGAAAGCGCTCCTGGGATTGCAAAGCTCTTTCTCATCATCAGGAACGATAGGATTCATATATTATCCTGGATCTCAAGAGGAAAATAAAGGAGACATCCTCCCTGAGCCACAGCACACCCCAGTGTGCCTGACGGCCGTTCAGATCTTACAAGCCCTTGGCCACGCAGCGAGAGGACCTTCCACAAAACACAGCACTGCTCAACACCCCAGCTGCCCAAGCAGCTCCAGCCACCACACACTGCAGGCAACCAACCCACCTAAGCCTCACTTGGGCTGCTGTATAGTCTGCCAAGAATCATGTCAAGGATCAGCACTGATTTTCATGATTACAACAAAGCAAGGAGACACGTGTCTTCTCTGCACTTAAAAAAGCCAATAGTAGGCTAGCATTGCATAGGAAATTGGAAATTCATCCGAATAAGGAAGGAGGAAAGGCCTGAAGTTTAATTTTGATGTTGAAATATGAGACCTGGTCAATTTTTCCTCTCTGCAGCAGACATCTTTTATATGCAGTCATCTCCTCTGCATGCAAACCTGCTGCTTTCATTTACTTTTACCATTGCAGGTGAGAAATGCTAAATCTTCGAAAAACAATTTGGAAAATTAACATTGATGGGAAAGAAATGGGCACATCCTTTCATTTTGTGGATCATGCTTCACCTTGGCGCAACACATGTGCTGCACAACCACTGGGTAAAGCTGCCTTTCACAGAGCTAAGTTACTTTAACTACCTGCACTTCTCACCCTCCCGCTCTTTTACACTCCTTTATCCTGTAGGGAAACAGAAGCTTGAGGAGCATGAGCACATCATCATTTATCTGAAAGAGATAGATTCTGAGACCAGAAAAAAAGAAAAAACAGGGAAATACCTTGGAAAGTATAGCTAAGCATTGCTAATCACCATGTATTAATTTTAACATCACCTTGGCAAAATGTGATTTATGGATTTCAACTATATCTTTATCCTTTTCTAGAACTATAGGATTCATAGTTCCAGATGCAGGATCCTTATTTGAGACACGGCTCCCCAGTACCACCTGCCCTTGCTACTGTAGGTAACAAACAACATAGCAAACACACCGAGCTCTAGCAAACATACCATCATTTCTGCTTACTCCTAAGATGCCCCAATGTACACAAAAACAACCCCCTTTTCCTTTAAACAACATCAAGGGAAAAGGTAGCAAGATAGATGGTAACAGGCACTGGAGACAAAATAATCAAAGCACCCAGCAGACTACCTATATTTTATTGAAGAGAGTCTTCTCCTCCCCAGACCCTTAGTGTTTACTTGACTGCCTACAAAGAAGGAGCAGAAACGATGCCTAATGTCTCAGAGAACTGCAGTCCCCACGGGAGCTTTCCCACCCACGGGGGCTGTGCAGGGAGCAGGGAGGGTGCAAGGACGTGCGAGGCTGCCAGTCACGGGGGCTCGCACGGGGAAGGCCCTTTAATGCCCGAGCAGCCAAACAAACTGCATGTGACACTGTTGAATGCGCAGGCTGAGACTATTGTGGCAGTCAGACTTAAAAAAATCACAGGTTTCTGTTCTTTATATCATTTTTTTCAAACTGTTCCAATTTTGGTTTCCTTGATATCTCTTAAAAGCAGTAAACATCCTGAGCGGAGCCCTGGAGTTCTTGCTAATGTACAGAGACCAGTGTCTAAGCAAGGGAAGGTGTCACAGCCTGGCCCCTTATTTTTTCATTTATCAATAAATCTCAGAGGTTAGGCAGAGTTCATGAGAAGCCATACACATTGCTTCTTCTCTTGCAGCCACAAGGTTGAGCATGTTTGAATTCTTTTTAGAAAGGTGGTATTCTGTTTTTTTTCTGTTGCTGTTGTTTAAAGCACCTAGGAGCTCTTACCTGACCATTTTAACTGTTTCCTGACTGAATGAGATCAATAGATGAACTTCCAGAGAGAAGATAACCCATGGAAGTTCTTCATTTTGATTTAATCCAGAGACATGGAAGCACAAGAGACACTGTGCTACCAGCCCTCATGGGAGCTCATCCTCTCCAGATCACTAGAGACTCAGTCTGCTGCCATTTAAGATTCAGTGAGCATTTCCACAGACACTGAGCCGAGCAGAGTGATCTGTGGGACTCCGTTTCACTAATAAAAGTTTCATCCTTCATCCAAATGTTGTTTGAGAACACACTACAGCTCTTGAGAATGCTGCCAGAACATTCACCACTTCCATCTGCAAATCATGTGTATTCCTACCCAAGAAGGGAGCACTGAATGCTATCAAGCTCAGATACAGTCCAGGCTTGAACAATCCTGAAGCTCGTTGACTTTCCAAAATTGAAATCCCAGTTAGCCTTGATTCCAGCTAAATTCCTCCTGTCCCTTGCCAAAATACATGTAAAGTCTGTTGCAATTGCCAGCTAGTCACTGCAGTGACACCAAACACAGGCTGCGAGCAGCCACCCAGCACATGGACACTGCACACAGGCACAAATGGCTGGGAACGCCTGGAGAGGGGATACACGAGGGTCTGCACTTGAGAGAAAGCCCGGCCTGTTGCCACCTCTCTCCAAGAGCGGGATGGAGGCTCGGCTGTTCAGCTGCCAGGCAGCCTCAGCCAGCTGCTTTCCCGCTCAAAACCCGCTCACAAGCTCTGGACGCCTCAGGCAGCTCTGACATGGCCCTGCTGTTGCTGACAGATTGCCAGCTTGGGTTTCTGGGCCCTAAAGGATGGGACCCACCCTTGGCCCCTCTCCTCACCACCCTTCCCATGTAGTAACACAAGGGAAGCCTCCAAATGACTACATGCCAAATGAACAGTCCTCCACATGGCTCTTCAGGAAACCCCATACTCTGTTCCAGATGACCTTAACCAAGTTATGATCCTTCTGTTTCCCCTTCCATCTGTCATTTTTTATTCTGCTTAGTCCTAGTTCTTCAGAAGAGGTCAGCATCGCTTGCTCCAGGGCCAAGACCAGCCTTGCTGGCCGCTCAGGTGGCAGGTAGGCCCAAGTGGCCTCTGGCACAGCCACCATGGGCTCCTCGGGGCATGAAGAGCATGCCAAGAGCATTAACCTGCCAGATGCACTGCCCTTTCACAACCATCTAGACACAACCACTGTTTTCCAGCTCACAGTTGCCCACAGCAGACATCCTGTTCTCCCCTGGAGTCCTACCTAGCAAAAAAAAAAAAAAAAAAAACACACAGGGCTTGGACACCTGGAGCTGCAGTGTTTTGGTGCTGAGAAGAGTCACTCTGTGATGGTTTATAGGAAAGCTCTGCCAGGAAGACTGCTCTGTGCTCCTCTTCTTGGCAGCTGGTACCAAAAGAGCCTAGAGGAAGGATGTGAGATAACCCGCTGCAGTCATAGCTGGAGCCTTCCAGCTACAAAAACAGTAGTAATAAGAAGATTTAAATGGGACAAGTATAAATACCAAGGAGGAAGATATTAAGAGTTTGGAGGTTGGCTTGTTTTTGCTAGTTAATGATCTGAGGCAGAGCTCAGGGTAGTTTATGCACTGAAAACTAGCACTGGATTTCAGTCCTGATCAAATTCTTCATGATTACATCATTTTAAATGATAACAATCTACAACAACAATTCTGACAGCTCCATGAAAAAATACCTTCAATTCTTGGCAGATGATTACCAGTTTCAAAAAGTCTTCCTTTTAATCCCCATTAAGAACACAGAAGCTGGCCTATGCTAACGGAGCTGTGCTTCTCACCATGGTCCCAGCAAGCCCACTTCATCTGGCATGGCAAGGTCTTGGTCACACTTCTGTCACAGCATCTCTGGATGCCTGTTATATCCTAGAGATGTAAATGAAACCATCATATTCTGACAGACCTCCTTCCTTATTTTTATTTTCTTTTTGGTGATGCTAGTGCCAGCTCTGCTCTGGTGTAACCCTTGGCACCGATTCCCAGCTGCGGTGCATTCTCCTCGCAAGCTCCTGCTCCCACGCCAGCAGCGCACGACGCAGCGACTTCTGCAAAACCGCAGCCCAGCTGCGCATCCCAACGCCGTTTCTATTCCAGGCACTGCTGACAACGCGCGTGCAGCGAAGTTGTCCTTTTACACACATCCTCCCTTCAGCACCCAACTTCCAGACAGTCCCAAAGCTCACCCCAAACGCTTGGCCGACACTTAGCAGGAACTCTCCTGCTGGGGTAGTTCCCTTGCCTGTCCACCACATAGTGTTGCCTTCAGAACTAACCAAAGGCATCTTGTTACCAGGGAAGATAAAGCACATCAAGTAAGGCCACCCTTGTCCACAGCTGGCCAATGTGGTCAATGACATAAATATTAATACACTGAGCATAATCAAGATGTTCCCCCTCATGGTTTACGTGTTTTTTTCCCCTTATACGCCAGTTCTCATACTGCTTTTTCATTGGATGTGTTCCAGTTAGTAAGATTTACCACACTTTCAGAAGAAATATAGGTCAAACTATAAAGCTGCACACTATTTTGCATGCCCCTAAACTGAAATCGTAAAACATTAACAGTAAAATCTAACAAGTTTGCACAGAGATATATACAGAATGAGAGTTAATTAATAACATTCAATGGACTATAAGGCAAAGCAAGCTACATTAATGCAGAACTATTAGAGCTATGCATTTTTTTTATTAAAAATGCGCAAAAGTTATGTTGGATTTAAAAAAAAGCAAAAAAAGATCGTAGATTAACAAATGTATAGAGCAAAAATTATCATTCAGTGAAAAATGAGCCCCCTTCACAGCAAACTCCACTGCCTTATACCACATCACCCCTCCCACTGCTTTTCCCCCCAGCTTTGTTTTCTGTTCTCTCAGAATCAGGTAAATATTTTAACTCATCTGAAATGAAAATATTAGCCTTCTAAAGTTTAAGGGTTAACAAGAATAAAAATGTGGAGTTTCTCTCAAGTGCTATGTCACATCCTTAAATAGACAAACAAAAAAATCACTCCAAATCACACCACTACAGAAAACAGTGAGTTAGCAGAAGTATAGAGCTTCCTATATATTAAAATAGCAGTAGATTAGCCAAGAGAAGAGACTACAACTATATAACTTTTATCAGTTATTTAAAATTCTAGCAAAGTCCACATGGGCTAGAGGGGAGGGATAAATCAGGGTCATTTGAATGAGACTGGGCAGAACAACCTTGATCACTGGAGAGAAAGGACATTTTTTCACCCGTGCTGCAAATGACTAGACCACAGCCCTCCTGAACTGCAAAACCCAAGGGGCACTCAGCTACCAGAAACAGCTTCTGTGTCCTTTTTTTCTTTCTTTTTTAATCCTTTCAGTTCCCATTTCCTCTCATTGTGCAAGTGGAAATGCAGATTGTTTGCTTTGCCTCATGTTTGTCTGCGTTTGACTGCAGACCAGTGGGAAAAGAAAATGAAACAAAGGAATGGATTGAAGCCCTTTAACAAATATGTATTTGACTATCTATGTTTTTGCAAAATCAGAATGATATTCAGTTTTTACCAGCCCTATGCAGAATACAAAGCCCTCCAGGCTGCTGCCAAATCTTTGCAGCCTGGAGATCCATTGGTGGGGAGGGTTCATCAGCACTGGCTGAAGGACAAGGTAAACGCTTGGGAAAACACCAGGCTAGTCAGGCTAAACTGAAAATACTTCAGGGGAGGCTGAGAAGAAGGCTAAAATGCTCCAAAATTCCTGTTATGCTTTGCTAAGGAAACGTGCTGGCTTTCGGGCCAGCACCCAGGCAGAAAGGGAACCAAGCTTTGGGGCTAAACACAGATGTAAGTGCAATTTAGAGAGTAAATGGGAGGAGAGGAATGAAAAGTAGGCTACTCCTTTATCCTCCTCCTTCTTCATATTTTATTTATTGGGACGTAAAACCTGATTTCTTTAAGCCTGAATTGCAGTATTTACATAAGTAACAGTTTAAACAGCCTTGCCATTCATCCTGGGCTTAAACATTTGTCACGCCTCTTAACATCTGTTGAAACACAGTGTACAGCTCCCAACCTCAGAAATGCAATTATATGAGGATGTCGCTGGGGAACTGTGCCAAGAAAGGGGAGATTTCCCAAACACAGGAGCCTTTCTTCCTCCAAAGCGCCCAGCGGGGCCGGCAGCAGATGCCCAGGCTGCCCGCCGGCTGCTCGGCCTTTGGAAATCTCTCCTTTGATAGTCAGTGTCCTGTCTAGAAAGCCTCATGTGAGGTAGAAATCCCTCCACACGGTGAATTTCCACCAACTCATCGACTCACAGACGCGGGGTACTTGAGGGCACCCGCTCGCTTCCACGTCCCTGCCGGGTGACGCCGCAGGCCGTGAACATGGCTCCAGGCCCAGGCGCCGGAGGGAGGCGCAGGGCCCGCTCTGCCTCACGGAGCGCGGCCGGCCCCTCGGGCACGGCTCCAAAGGAGGGGTTTTCTTGGCTCTCCGCCGCTCTGAGGGTCAAGCTGCACAACCCCACTGCGAATGCCATGTCATGAAGTCTACAGTGCACCTTTGGAAGCAATGCAGCTCTCCTGGATTCACCCTACCGAGGGCTTCTGTCTCACATGAATACCTCTTTGCACACTCAAATAAACTCTCAGCAACCGCATCACCAAATTTTTAAAAACCGAGATAAAAATCCTCTGTGCACACTGAATGTTGTAATTCAGCTGAATTTTCTCTTATGTACAATGCAGAATATGAATAAGGCCCTGCACTGGTTAAACTTGTGCTTTCAAGAACTTTTTTTTTTTAAATGGCATTTAAGGCAGGTGGAATATACAACTAAAACAGAAAAACTCCAGCCAAGAGTACTGTAGCTACAATGATTTTAAAGGCGATTTCCTTTTCTGCTGCAGTTGGTGTTTTTCCTGCACAGTTTGCAGGGGCACAGGGACATGTCTGTGCATGCAGCTGTGTGGGAGCCAACACGGCTCTCTTGGGACAGGAGGCCACTGGTCAGGGCACTGAGCAGCACCAAAAGGCACTCAGAAAATAACACACAGGGGCTCCCATGCTTAAAAATCTGGCTGGCATTTGATGGGTTTCTGTTGTGGTCTCTGAGCCTTTGCTTAAATACTCCATGACAAATATCCTCCTACAACTCTCTCTACCCGAGGTGAATCCTGAAGGCAAAGCTGAATCTACGGAGCTCTACTGTTGAGTTCAGCAGGTCTGAGATCTGCCCAGAGAAAACTCTTATTTTTCACACAAACACCCCTTCAGATGCTATTTTCTCTTGAGGGTAGAAACACCTACTCTCAGCGGCTCCGGTTGAGGCATCATCTGTAGAAATAAGAAGGCAGCTAATGGACACAATCAGCCTGTGAAAAAGCACATCCATCACCAGATTTCTGAAGGAGCTCCATACAAGATGAGCTACATGTCACCAATCTTGCAAGCAGTCAGTTCCTATTCTCTTCAAAAGCCCTCTTGGCCAGATGGTCTGCAAAGCTCAAGGGAGAACGAGTTGAAAGTTTGGCAAGATTTTCAATATAAAGTTGTTTTCCAACTTCTTTTAAGAAGTCAAGAGTAGTTTGCTTTTTGAATTGAATTAAGAAAGAATTGTGCTTCCAAGTTTGCCTTCCTAAAGGAAAATCTGAATTTGGAGAGCTTTGGTGTTACTCAATTCTAACCCAATCAGCCTCATGCAACAGGAGCCCAGTTAGTAAAGGCTCTCCTCTCAAGCAAAGTAAAGGTTTGATGGGCAAAATAAAGAGCTACAAGCAGTTGCTTTTCAATGTCATATCTTCCAGTATTCCCCAGATCCCTTCCTGCGATTCAGTCACAAACCCCATTCTCAGTCGCTCAGCAATGAGCAGAACCTCCTTGCTTGAAGCCTATAACGGCAAGAGCCAGTCCAACCAGCTGCATCGCATCACAAAACATCTGGCACGAAGGCAAAAGTGGAACAAAACAGCAAAACAACTTAAACATTCCACTTGGCATACAGCTTGCAGAAAAGCTGAGTAGCAAAAAGCTGTAGCCTCGTTTATGGGTATAATATAAGCTTTAAACCTGGCATCCCTGCTTTAACATCTTCTTCTAATTGTATTTACATTAAAAATGACTCTGAAAGTTTAATCAACCACCAGTTTCAAAATAACTTCCTTTGGCAGTAGCTTTACGCATTCTGTCATCCTCATCCAGATGCCAAAATATACCACCAACAGCTCATTGCTCCTTAGGATAAATCTCGTAATAAGTACAGAAGACATTTTTTTTTGCAAGATCAGCTGAAACTCTATAGCATTGCCAATACACACATTTAAGTATTACAGGCTGTGTCTCCACAAACAACAAAATACGTCTTAAATAAAAATCAAACAGTATTTGAAAACAACACAGCAAAAAAGCTGCCTCCCAAGCACCTGTATTGCCTTCTGGGTTCTGAGCCTTTGGTTCCCAGAGGGACACGGAGCAACAGAGAATTGCAAGTCTTCCTCTAGTACCCAATCCATAAGCTTCCTTGACCAGATGTTTTAAAGAAGGGATAAGAATTTTCATGTTTTCATGTTTGTTCTGTCCTTGTATCCATCTACAATTCAATCTTGCCAGCCCATTCCAACCAAAACCGGCAGAAGGAGAGAGGTTTGGGACATGATTAAAATCCTCCACGCTTTCTGCAAATCAGAGACTGAGCAGAGGAGAGGGAAATCCAGACAAACCCCAAGATGAAGGCCCAGAGGTTCTGTGCTCTGCAGCAGCTGCCAGGGGAACAGGCAGCACCTCCTCACATCCACAACAGCCCTTCAAAATTCACACCATTAAGACTTACAAAAAATGTATTTTTGATATTTTTTTGCACAAGAAAACTGTATTGATAACCAAATTCAGTAATGGAAGGGTTGCAGAAATAACCCTGCGCTCTGGAACTAGTCTGTAATTCACCTGGAGGGATCAGCTCACCTGCACCCATCCTCATTTACCACTTACTTTGTAATCAAATGAGTGTAGGGCGAGCATAACGCACTAGCACATCCCTGTTAGCATTTTACACTCCCTTCGAATACGTAAAACAAAGGACTCGATGTGCAAAGCACTGGAAAAAATAAAGCTCCAAATACTTATCTTTGGAGACCTGGTTTGCACACATGGTTGACCCAGTTTAATTAGAAATGTATTTCCAGTTCAGTTTTGTTAAGTGTGGACATGCTCATTGGCCTGCATCACTTTTGTTCGTCATTTCCCATTGATCAATCCAGCTACACTGGGCATCATTTTCCAAAGTGCTTATCTTTTGCATAACTCTATTCCTGCAATTTCACAGTGGCTTTAACAAAAAGAGAGAGATTAATACTGAGTTCTTTGGAAATTCCCCTTTATTTCTACTAGCAGATTTTTATTTTTTTTTTTTTTAACAACTTGGTTTAAGAAAGTCAGCTACTAACAGTGATTAAAAAGCTGACTGGTGCAAGCTTAATATTCATATGCCTCATGGTCCAATGAAAACAGGATTTTTATCACTAACCAGAACGGCAAACTCTGGCCACAGTTAGGGCTGGGCTCAGCTTGCGGTTTTGCCCTTGCAGCAGTCATATGCAAGAACATGTTTCCGTGGCGAGGCAACCACCTTCTACCTGCTGAAGCTTCCTTTTGTTTTTGCCAAGAACGACGTCGAGAATTAAAACAAAATGATCACAAAGCTATTTTCTGCCAAACCTCAAGAGAGCTGTTGCTCATCAGCAGCCCCGGCACACACCCAGCAACCCAGCACGTACCAGCCCCAGCACCCAGGGGAAGCCTAGAGCAGCGAGTCAGAAGCATCCAGCCTCTGAACTAGAAATGGATGGTTACACTAAGTGCAAATGTGGGTATGGGGAGGACATATGGGAAGATAATTCCAGAGGAAGAGCCCTCTACACAAGCTCGTGTATTTTAAGCCCCGTGCTGTTCAGGTTGTCCTTAGGGGAGCTCTGATGTTCAAGCACCACCGGGCTCAGTAGCCTAAACACAAGCCAGATGGGACTCTCTGGATCCTGGAAAAACACCTAGGGAATGGTCCCGGCTGCAGCCTGCTCCAGGGGAACAGCTCCAAAGCAGCAGCTTCCTCATTTCCTCTGCTGATCATGCTCCCAGTTTTATAAGGGAATCCCTGGGAATGCAAATGCATCCTGCAGCCTCAGGGGATTTTTTACATCACACCATGTTTATAGGAAGGGAACAGCTTGAATAGCTGTGCATCTTTTAATGACATTTATACCCCTCCTTGGACATGCAGGCAGTGCTCGCGCACAGCAGCATTCGACCAGGCAGATCCCCCTCATGACCACAGTGTATGTAGCTCTGTGTCCTCTCCATCCCAAACTCCATCAGCGCCTCCAGCATGATCCTGCACCAGCAAGGCCATTTCCACTGGTTGCTGGCCAGAGAAGTGTGACCTGGACAGCCTGTATCAGTACAACAAGCAGTCGAATGACACCCCACCAACTGAACGGGGATCTGCAGTGTCTCTTTGAACAGCCTCACAAATGCACCAAGTGCTCTGCAAACACGCACAGGTCCCTACCTGGGCACACACGGGTGTCTATGGTCGCAAACGCCAACATGGAAATCCTCTAATCTCATCGTGCAAGCAGGCGACATGGGCTGTGAGAAGCGTTCTGCCAGGCAGACGCCTACATAAAACACGATGCAAAGAATGCAAGAGGGGAAGATGGGAATGAGTGAATCCCAAATCTTCTGACTTTTATGCTCCAGCTTGCAGGATCAGAGACCTCCTTCCAGCCTTTGTTTTGCCACTTCCCCTACTCAAACCAGTTCTGACTGAAAATCTTTCAGGTGCTCAAAAGAGCTGCACCAACTTCCTTTCTCAATTCCTTCATTCTTTCTCCACATCCAGGCTTATCTATGGAGATCAGGCTACAGAACATTGTTTCTCTAGACACATCCTCTTTTCCTGCCTCGAAGCCGACCTAGCAGATGCACAGAAACCACTGTGCACATGCACCCTCCTGCACAGCACGTGAGCAGGGGGCTCAGCACATCTGGGGGATGTCAGACCTGCTTAGACTGATCCACACACGCACAAAAAGCCCAAAGAATCCTGAATTCACCACATTTGGCATGTGCTGCAGCACGATGCCCAAAGAGTCCAGGGCTTCACAACTGCTGGGTTCACTGCACACCCCCTGCTCAGCAAGTGCTAACGTGTGTCCACCTGGGAAACTCCAGAGCAATCCGGCATCTTCCTCCAGGAGATATAACAAAATATATCCCAACGCCTCTAGAAAAGAGTCTTCTTTCATCAAAAAAAAAAAAAAACCTACCTGAGAACAGTCTGGGGCAGCCAAAGCACCCATCAGCACGACATGTCCTCATTTGCAGGGCACCGTGACCAGACCCCACCGGCAACTACTGAGGAAAAGCAAACATCTCGCTCCAGCCCATTTATTAATAAACAATAATCATGTATCTGCTGATCCTATTTGGCTTCTGGATGCAGAATGCTTGCAAAGATGCCTGTTCTGATAAATATTTCATGTTAGACTGGGAAAAGCAAATAATAAAGCAAAGTAATTTTCTCCTGGCTCTTTCCTTTTTCTGCATTACACAACCACCTCATGGACAATCTGTGTAAATAATACATTGGAGAGTCCATTATCTAAACCATATGCATATTTATATTGTTTTCATCAAATATTTTAGTGTAATTGTTCACAGGTTTAAAGCAAAGAGTAAAACCAAGAGATTAAAGTAGACAAATCTGCTACGGCAGAAATAATTAATAAATTGCCTATTCTTTCCTTGTTACTAGTTTTAAATTTTATGAAAAATCCATGCTAAAATTTAGCCTAAAAAAAAGCAAGTCCCTGATGTTTAGTAAAATAAGTATTTTCAGAATGCGATTGAACATTTTTCTTACCCTCTTGAGCTCAAAATGTTCCACTTTAAACAACAGTGATACAAGAAAAATTTGCATGAAAATTGCTGGTGTCCAATGTAACAACTGAATAACTGTAGAGTGAGAAAATGAAATTCAGTTAATTCCAGTATCCCATAAAATTTAACATGTCAGTATTTTGACAACTTTTTTACTTTGAACTGTAAACATTCATCACACAATGCAACTCAAAAACACATGAATTAATTTTTACATGTTTATTTTAATAATGCTGAATTAGTTCAGTTTGATAGTGTTTCTTTTAGCTGTGAAGGCAATCTATGAAGTTTTAAATATTCAGCTGAACTAAAGTATACGTCCCAATGAAATGAAGCAAATTAAATGCAATGTTTTGACATTTCTAAAACAAATTTTGAAAATGAATGTCAACTCATTTCTTAAAAGTTTCCCACTAACATTTCTGTTGAACCTAACATGTTTTGATTTTGATTAAACTACATTTTTCAAACAGCCAGTTGTTCAGCACGCGGTTGCCAATAATGCTCATAAATCAGCTCTGTAATTACATTAATTCTTTTTAAACAGAATCCTGAGGTACTTTGCAAAAATAGAACGAACAGCAGCAGATCTGCTTGATCCCAAAACCTTCCTGGGACACCTGCCCTGTCCATAAGGTGTCAGGCAGCAGCACTATGGGTGGCAGAGGCCAGAAGAAAAAGACTCATTATTATGGGAATGTCTAATATCATGGACATAGACCATGCGCTAGCTCTTACCTATTAGCCTCAAATATTACTCTTGCAGGGGACTGGAAAGGCCACACAGGTGGCAACAAGGAATGTCTGCTGGGTTGTTCATTAATGCCCAGCAATTACTACGGCCATGGGTTTTTGCTGGGCAAGGAGGGTGGCAATTACCTTTGAAAAGTGCTGCTTTTAAACACATCTTAAAAACCTTTCACCGTGTTTGAAGGTTACAAGGGCAGGATTATAAATCTCAAGGGCTTTACAAAAAGAAAAAAAAAAGAAAAAAAAGAAAAAAAAAAAAGAAAAAAGGTACAATATTAACAATTGAAAAATAGTTCCTTGTTTCACTTTACTCCCCAGACCTGTATTTGCAGTCCTATGCAGGCCAAGACAAACGCCACTGGCCAGAGAGCAGCTGAACACCCGGACAGGAGAAGCAGAATTGGTAAAATTTGTAAAATTTTACATTACACCCTTTGGAGCAGGATGATTCCTTATTTTTCTAAAATACATGCCAGAAATGATCCTTTGTTCCCCAAGACCTCTTCTTGCATCGCTTAACTGCTCAGCTCAGTGTAACGGACTTGCTGAAAGCTCAAAAAGTAAAATGTAAAGATGTATCATGGATAATTCTTTTACAAATACGGGTTCCTCAAGCATAAACGAACTCAAGTCATTCTTATGAAAAATTTCTGAAGAATGGCCAAGAAAAAAAAAGAATATTTCCTGCTAGTGAACCCAGAGGTAACATCTCGTGTATATGGACACCAGAAAGGACACAAGAGCAAACACACACTCCTCCTTACAGTTACTCTAACCTAATTATTACGCTGTCAAGTTTTCTGTACGATGTGCAGGATAAGTCCATGGAATACATGTAGGAGCAGAAAACAAAGTAGGCTACCAATACGTTTTCAGAGACCAACTGATGGGTATGAGCTATTGCCCAGAGGCCCCAAAGAGTTTGTTTCAAAAATGCACATGCATCTTTCAGATTATTAAAACAGATCTGCAAGGTAACATTCACAAGGAGCTGCTGGAATTACCGAGGTAGAAATAAGACGATATCGGTTGCAAGGCACTGAAGTCCTATAATTTATTCAGAAAAATGTACCACTACTAAAGGCAAATTATAACAGGGTTTATCTCAAATGCCTAGAAACAACACACTAAAGGCTGCTCTTAAAAATTTAAGATCATTGCATTTATTCCAATGCCTCATCACATGTCTGGGTAAGTTTTTGACTGCAAATGCACCACAAGTTTTGCCCTTAGTCCACTCATTTATTTTAAAGAGCAGAGAATACAGATAGGGAATTACTTCAGAGCTCATCAGGCACTGTAAGCTCCACTTCAAAAAGAGCTGGTCCTTCTGATTCCAGCCTTCATGCAGGATCGACTCCGGAAGCTGCTGAGCAGTTGGCTATTGAAATCAACGTCACTTGCTATGTGCTTAAAAAGCAGCATATGCTCAAGTGGGGATTAAGAGGTTGAACTTATTCTTTCCTGCTACTGTGCTCTGAAGATCACTAGTGCATTTTTAGCATGTTTTCTTACCTTAAAATAGCCTGCCCCCGTGACAGCATCTTCAGTGTTACACAACGGGAGCTCAAAATGCCCTCGGTTGAGGATGGAAACGCATTGCTCTCTCCCATACGGACAATCAGGCGCAAAACATGGAAGAGTTGGAAGTGGCAGGCCTGCCTGCATGTTATTTGCAAGCACTCCACTATTCTCTAACGGCTGATCTGGCACATGTAATTATTGCACGTTGCTGTGCTCAAAAAGCCTTTATTGTATTAGAAGCACTACACAACTTGAGAATTTTTCCATCTTTACTCTTCTATTTTTGATAAAGTAGTCCTACATTTAAGAATCTTAATTGAAAACCTCTGAAATATTCACTAACTAGAACTATGACTTTATGACTTGCTAATTAATTTCACATGTATGGGCCATTATTTTAAATGCCAGTGCTGAATGTACTTTGGCATTGCCATGTAGCTAAGGAGAGAGGCCAAGATATGAAAGTTGAAACAAAGCCAAAAACCCTCTCACATTTCTAAAAGTCCATATGGGGGGGGGGGGAGGGGGGGGAAGGCTCCTGCATTTAGACTGAGACCACTATATACACAGGACATATTTCAAATAAAGGTCATTGTCACTATGTCTTCATGCAT
>JAVCKT010006209.1:0-10278 GCA_032273925.1 Rhynchotus rufescens | reverse complement strand
CTTCCCTTCCCTTCCCTTCCCTTCCCTTCCCTTCCCTTCCCTTCCCTTCCCTTCCCTTCCCTTCCCTTCCCTTTATGTTTTGGTAGACAGATACTGTGGTTTGTTCATCACTTAAATCTCAGTAGAGTACTTTCAGCAGGGGAATATTTTCATGGTGAACAACCAACATTTCCATATGTGGATGAAGGGCTTTGGTTCTTATTCTAAGTTAATAACTCTGAAAAGGGAAAAGAACAGTAGAATTATTTCTATAAGTAAGTGATTAAATGTATAATACTGATATAAAAGATCTAATGGATAGGAAAAAAAAAAAGAATTGGAGCAATCCCTCAAGGAACTCTTTCTCTTAGATGGCAGTAGGAATGGTTTCGATTTCACAAAGTATATTTAGAAAATTGAAACATTTTTTAACAAACATTATCTTATAGGTCATGTTCTGTCACAGCTGATTTAACAGTAGGTGAAGATTAAACTATTTTTACTTATCAAAGAGCCTGCATATTTCTTATGAGTTAATTCCCATTTCATGAAAACTGAATTAATCAGAATGAAGAGTCAAACCCATTACTGTACGAGCCTATGACATTGATACACTGGAAAGTGCTCATGGGAATCATCTGTTAAAACATTAGCAAAGTAGGTTAGGATAATTTCCCACCTCCTTTTGGAACATTTGTAGTTCCTCTTTCATAACCATTATCATTGCTATTTGAAAAAAAAAAGAAAACCACTCAGCAACCGGCAACCAGCCTGTTGCTGGTTGTAGAGAAGACTCAATCTCTTGATGGCGAATAGTAAATAACTGGCAGAGATAGTCTGGGAGAATATTATTTGTGGAAGTTTTTGTTTTGTTTTGTTTTCCTGCTGTCTAAAAAGCAACCAATAGAACAATATATAAAGGTTATAAAGCTGAAGTGATAGAGTTGCAGAATAACTTTGCATTAGCTTTTTGGCTTAATATCAGAAAGACATGATTACATTTGATGAAGATAAGTAGAAAGAACATTTTAAGTAATCAAAATGAGAGATGGTGTAAAGGCTATTAGCTGTGTGGGTCTATAGGGAAGATGTATCTTTGAGCCATTATGCAAAATTGTGTGTCCGACTTTGAATATATTGGATGTGAGAACCTAGGGAAAGGCCCAAGTTGAGCTAACACCCAGTTAAAGATATCAGGCCATACTTCAGATAATGTTGTGATCAATAATAGAAGGAGGAAGTAGATTTTAGAGGAAAGGACAGGTATATTTTTCTTTGCAGATGACACTATACAGAAGTAAGGTGGGGAACAGTGCCAAGTTAAATAAAGATATTCTAGATGGAATGCTGTAAGTCTCAAGTGTGAGGCGAGACAGGATGAGGAGAATCCTCAAAAACAGGTAAGAAAGAAGCACATTATAGAAACAAAGAGAAGTTAGAATTTCAGAGAGAAGAGCATGGAAGACAGCAAGTAATTGAATTTACTGCCGTATTAATTTCTTGATAGTTTCTTTAAGAGAATACTCTCCAATGTCTTTGAGCTTTTCTGAAGGGGGTGCAAGAGAAATATGTCATCATCCAACACTGACTCTACATATTAAATTCATGTATATTATGATATTTGGGCAGATTACTGGAAGAACAATTTCACTGCCAGGTATGATCTGTAATTTAGATCAAAGAAATTTGTAGGAGGGGCATGTTGGACAAAGATAATCTCATAAATGAAACCAATAATAGGCAAAAACTGAAGAATTACACTGGGTCACAGTATGTTTTCCTTAAAATAAAAAGATTAAAGAATAAGAGTCAAAAACTTGTGAAAGGTTAACAGGAAAAATAATTGAGTGAATGAGTCTGCATGACGGGAAATCTTGAGAGGAGATTAAGTTTGTTTTTATTGAAGGTATGCTGTTCCCAACATTCAAGGGATTAAACTGTAGGAGCATTGGTACTTCAAGTAAGCAGTACACAGAGATTTTACATGCCATGAGAAAATATATTATCCTATTCTTAGTCAAAAACGTTTAAGCATTTTTTGTGTTTGTTTGTGGGTTTTTTTGCACTGTACATGTAAAGGAGTAAGTATTTTTTAAAAATATTTAAAATACATTTTATATAGATTGATGCATATTTGATATTCATTAAAAATGTGGTTTCATTGGGCTGGAAATTATGAAATAATTGAAAAGTCTGGTTAGTTCATTTGATTCAGGTGGGAAGAGATTACACAAGCAGTCTCATCTGGCTGTCAGAAAGCGTTTGCAGATAAAGAATGGAAGTGAGAAACACACTGACAAACGTTTCTGGTTTCCCTGAAGAGATCACAGCTGTGGTATGAGAGTAGAAGGAAAAAGGCAGGGATGTTGAAGGCTCATGTTTATTTTTTTTTAATCTAGAGCAGTTTTCTGTGTTTTTCCTTCTCCATAACAGGCTGGTTCTGATGGTTTAAGGATTACCTGAATTAGTGAACAGAACCACATAGGTGGCCACCCTGTGCCCCTCAATGTCCTCAAAGGGCTCCTTTTCTTGATATCACAAATACCGTTACATTATCTCATACTATAGAAGTATATAAAAATTTCTTATTATAGACATACCAGTGGATATCATTTTATTGATAATTCCATATTTCTGCTTAGTTTGACAAGGAATGCATCATGTTAAAGGGCACTTAAAATACTATAATTTGATCAGAATAATGATAAATATATGGAAGCTGAAATAAGCAGCCATAAAGCTTATGAAGGCATTGGGTTAAATTCAACAGTTATGCGGTTAATAAGCAACAGCCTTTCTATGACTAGTACTTTAGCAGGTTTTTCATGATAACCCAGACTTTGTCCCTGTCTTTGAACTACAAAAATGTCAAATTTCTTAAACAAGGCATCAGAAGGCATCAAGGAAGCAGAAGTATCGCTTCTCCAACAAATTGCAAGAATTGTTCCTTCTCATTATGACTTCCTAAAATATTTAATATTTTTAGGTTTTAATTAGATGTAAATTATTACAAAAGCCTGTCCAAGGTTCCAAGTACCCTGACATAATTAATCATGCAATACATGCAATTAAATTAAATCTCAGCAGATTAAAACTGATTTCTCAAGAATTAGATTAATAAATCAATCAGAGACCAGCACTGCCTGCCTACTGATTAGGAACCAAACTAATAGTATTCTCCAGTGATCCTGTCATATAGATCTATATTTCAGTATACTTAGGAAATCATTTAATTTGATTTCCTTTTTTCTTTAAATGAGTCTACACAAGGATTCCTTAATGCCCTTATTTCTATATCTGCTATGGTTGGTTTAATATCAGTTTGAGATATTTCCTGCTGTAAAAAAAAAAAATGTGATTTTGTCATACATTCTTCTTAAAGAATAATTTTATCTGTTCTAAAAATTATTAAGAGCTAAATAACTGTGTGACTTGTATAGCATTTGACATTTTATATTGCATTTGACAGGTTTAAAAGAATTCTCTAAATGAGTTCCATACATGCAAGGCTTTACTAATTTTTTTAATTATTATTATATACCTTCTTTTTAAATACAAAAGCCTTCTCCAAGGATCTTTGTCAATGACAGTGAATGAAAAGAGAATATTTCCTCAAAAGTCTTAAGATACATTAAAACTATAATTTAGATAGTTTTAGATAGAGGCATCAGAAAGATGATGTTGATTTAACATTTTCTCCCTTGCTTCTTTGAGCCATATAATCTATAATATATTAACATATAAATATATAACATATAAATATAATGCCATATAGGCATGACCACAGAATTGCTGCACACATTACATTAGATACTTATCTCCATTAATGAAGATATGGGAAAAGTTTTAGTGGCATCTTGGAAAAGGAAATATGAAAAATTATTAGAAGTATTAATAGAATTACTAATTAACAATTTTAATTAACTATCAATTAGAAAAATACTAGGATATTGGAAGAGTGTGCTGCACATGCCTGAAGAAACATTTTTAGAGCGATGCCAGAATTATTTAAGGGTCTTGGATTAAATTTTTGTGCATTAAAGTATGTGATCTAGATGATCTGATATATCTAGTACTGTTTGCTATCATCTAAAATTAGACTGCTACCATCTAAAATCAGCAAAGACAGCGAGTTTCAGAAAAAAAATGTAGGAAGCTAGAAAACACAAGGAGATAGGTAATATTTTAATATTTTGCTTAATCATGCAAGACATTTAAACTTTGAATATTCATGAAAGACAATCAGCTTCCTCACTCTATTTTTAAAGCTGACTATACCAAATCTCTCACAAACCTAAGAAAACTTGCAAAGATTCTGATAATGTCCATAAATTTAATAACAAAAATTCTTAAAATACAATTTTTGAAACTAATGTAAAATTGCAACCATGACAACAATTTACCTGAGAGATGAAATGTCTCTGTCACTCATAAAAGTAAGTATCACAAGTAGAGTATCACAAATACATAGTATCATGATCAAGGCAATTGTATGTTTAATCTTCTTAATGCTTAACAAGCTAGAATCTTTCAGAAAGTATACTCAGGCTTAAGGAGGGCAGAAAGTGTTTACAAAATACTGTATATTACAGGAATAGAAAGTACATAACCCAATATTTTGTGCTATATTTTTATGTCATAATAATTTATATTTTATACTGCATCTAATGCTATTAGTTTATGTAAAAAAAATTAATTATATGACAGTCAGCATATGAGCATCTTTGTACTTGACATGGCTAAATATACCTTTTATGTGTATCTTAGCAACCTGAATTTCAAAATATGACAGTAAAGTAAGGTATTCATCAGTTATTTTGTATGTCAAGTTACAGAGAAAGATTTCATAAAGTTGATTAGCTGTTCATGCATTAAATCATTATAATTACAATAGACTTACCATACAAAAATTTAAATATGAAAATACCACATGAATCATGTGCTTTTTTCACAAACATGTGATTGTACAGTTTTAGGTGGCAACAGTACATATACAACTGCATATTTATTGCATAGCAAGATAGAGAAACTTGTTTACACACACACAGGATTTTCTTATTCTTCTTTATTTACCATAATTTGATTTTTTTTAGCCTGTACTCATTCTGAATTCTCATTAAATTGGATTAACATTTGGAATGGCTTTGTACTCTTTGGCTTGCTTCATACCTACTCATTCAAAGGAATTTTATTGAAAAAATAAATTATATGGAGAGTGAAAGAAAAACTGTCTGTAATTATTATGGTAGCAAGGACTTTGGCATGAATAACTTTGCAGTTATTTAACAGTTATTTTATCTTTACTTTTTTTTTCAGAGAAGAATGTGAGGAGGTTGACACTTCTTAAATGATTCTTGAAGCTAATTTAGTAGTTGGCTCCTTAGGACATTATTTCAGATATTTAAGAATTATTTTGAGTTGAAAATCTTAATCATTCTTTTCTGTAAATGTCATTACCTAAAATGATCCATTCAATTAAAAAAAAAAAAAAAAAAAAAGGAAAGGAATTATGGGTAATCAGCATATGGTCAAACAGAATTGTGTATAGCTTAAAAATAACACACAATTTTGCAAATGGTCAATAATAAAACCAAGCATGTGGGTGAAGGGAGATGCCTAATGGGTGAACATCGTCTCAGATGAATTCTAAAATGTCAGACCTTTCTCCTTGTGCCTGAAACTTTTCCTTTCAATGTTGTTTCTTATTAATGATTTTAGGTATCTTGTGTTAGATTGTTTGTAGATAATCATTGTCCTTATACTAAGTCTTATCTTTGCCAATATAACAACCAATTTTCATGCAATACTTTAGCAGACAGTATGCACAGTTGAGTTTTCTGGCTGACCTGTCATGTTACACAACATTGAAAATCTATGCTATTAATTCTTTTTTCCTTCAACCTGTAAACTCTACAGCAGCTGAAGTTTTCTTTGATTTATATCATCTAATCATTTAATGGCCAAAGGACTACCCTTGCACAAAAATACATATGTGCTCTATCCATGTTCTGTTCCTCTTTCCAGGCACTTGTAAAGTGAGGATGAAAATGTGCCTTGAGGTAAGCCTCAGAGTTTGCCTTCTAGCACTATTATATTTGCTACCCTACAGGTCTGAAATATGAAGGCACATTACACATTGGAGTTGAGATAAATGATTTAATTCTTTCGAATCCATGGGTATACACTGTCTGGTAATTTCTTGCTGTTTATGAGCTTGAAAATTTTTCCTTTGGATTACAGAGTATTGTTTGGGTAAAAATGGCAAATGCGTGGATTTTTCTTTTTTTCTTTTTTTAAACTGTGGCCAAATCCAGAATGAATCACGTGTATGTTTTCAAAATTCTCTTCAAAGTGTGATTTTCTTTGTTCTTTGTGACAGCTTACAAATTCCAGATTTTGTGTAAGCAAATTATAGCAGTGTATCTTAGTTGACTTCAACGAATGTATTTCTGTTGTACGTGAAGCTAAAGGGAGAATAAAGAAGACCAAAGGCATCTTAATTATTTTGAGGAAGAGATGCTTAACCTTTTTTTTTTTACCTTCAAGCACTTGACTCCAACACGTAGTCAAGCCAGGAGAGATTAGTTGGATATTCAGTGTACTGGCTAAGTGGGTATTTTTGTTTGTTTTTTCTTCTAGATAGGATGGTATCTGCAATCAGAATTCTGCCTCACAGAAACCACGATGGAAGGAAATATTGTCCAATGCATAACAATAAGTGTCGATAAAAGGTTCTCATTCTCTTTTTGATATGGACTGCTATAAATCTGTAAGCAGTATTACACAAATGAAGTTAGTGTGCTATTGCAGCAATTTAAAAAAGCAGGCAATCAAATATCTGTTTTCCAGGTATTTTCAGGTGTATAAATATACTCTGACCCAACATTTAATTGAAAATTCACAGCACATAAAAATAGTCACTGAGAAAAGATTCTTATACATTGGGGAAAGCATTCCTCATTACCCTGCAAACATTTGTTATCACTGAAGTGGTGAGTGGGTTGCCGCAAAAGGGAGAGGAATTTCTATTCAAAATTTAATAAGTGCAGGGAATTTTTGAAGACCTTCTTGCTGCTGAAATTGATTTTCAATTTTGACAATTTTCATATTATGAAGGTGACCTCTTTTAACCACATTTCACTGCCGGGGGCTCCCTCAAAAGCTGTCTAGTTTGTTATAGGGAAGCTTTTTGAGAGTTTTCAGGTCATAGAAGGTTTATTCTTTGAAGAACTGCGTGTCACTGAAAAACTACTCGGTCTAAAGTATTTCGGAATTTAGTGGGGCTTCTACTGCCACAGACTTTGCAAAACCTATGTGAGGCTCTACTTTATATCAAGCAGTTATTAAAAGAAATCTAACTTGAAATTTGCATGTTCGTTTAGATTCTGATCATCTCAATCCCCTGGGAAATTAAGATTACCTATTTCAGCTCACAATACAAATTACAATGCCACAAGAATTTAATTAATTAAACATTAAAAATTATTCTTTTTTATATTCTTTATTATTCAATGTGAGTCCACATTGTTTTCTATGAATATTTTACGTGATGATTATGAATTTGGATCAATGCTCTCTCAAACTATCATCTCACCTTGGTTAAAATTGTTTTGTATCTCTGCTCCTCTTTTACTCAATAAAGTAAGAGAAGCCTTAATCTACAGGCACCAGACTGATATCCATACTTCTCTCTATATTTAAAGGTCTTCGTCCATACTTCTCTCTATATTTAGAGGTCTTTGTATGCTCACATTTTCCTCAAAAACTGAATTGCAATAATCGCACTATTTAAATATTTGATTATTTTGTCTTTTTTTTTCTTGGCTTTCTGTATTTTCCTATCTAAATGTACATATTTTTAATGTATTTTGTTATTCAAGGGTTTTTTTGCTAACCATGTTTCACAGAACAAGTGGTGGTGGTGAGCGGCACAATGCACTTCACTCGTGAAAGAAATAGTAAAAGGTTTTATTGTTATGGACAATGGTTTCACAAGATTCTATGGCAAGGTCACTTATTATTTACTGCATAGTACAGTACACAAGATAATACACAGAATTATCAAGGACATCCTCCCCTTGAGTCAAGAGGTTCAGATCAGACCCCTTTGCTTTCCAAAGTCCTCCTGAAAGGAGCCTGGGTGCAGCTGGATCCAGTCCTCATCCTAGACCTGGTCAGCAGTGACTAAGGGATTTAATGCACAGTTACGTGAGTAAAGTTTACAAACTCAAAAAGAGAGCATGCTATAGTTACTTACCATGAATCTGCTAGGATCTGGTAAGGAGTGTCTTTGAGAGGTGTCCCTGCTCAAGGGGAGAACCTGATGTGCACCCCGCAGCAATGCAAGTTGAGGTCAATGTGTTCTCGGGCTGTCCCCATATTTGTGGATTAAGATGATTGACTTATAGCTATTCTTTCATTTCAGATACTTTTACCTGGTGTCTGCACAAGCAGCCCTATCTCCCCAGCAACTATTATTGCTGGTTAATGTCTGAGTGAGGGAAGAAATCAGGGAGGCAACCACCAGGATCAGATGATGTCACTGGCACTTAACATCTGAAAAGGGCTACCTGTGAAAAATCAGGTTAAGCTGGGGAAGGAGTACACCTGGCACACTATGTTATTTTTATCAGACTGACTATTACACTGAAGGATTCTTAATACAGGTATATTAACTCTTAAAAGCTACTGTGATGCATATGATGATGTTTTTAAAAGTCTTTCATACCTACTAGGTCATAAAACACTTTTATTGTAGGACAGGTTTTGAGGTTTGCAATTCCTTTGTGTTTCCTTGAAGAAAAATAACTTTTGCACATTATTTTCATTATAAAGCAAAAAGAAAGCCAACTGTCAATGGAAACTACTTGCAATGTGAAATTAAGGAGTGATGTTTGGTCCATAGGAGAATGCCACAGTGTGTTTATTCCACAGTCTCATTTATAGCTTACTTCTATGTACAAACTATATTTTATCTGTTGTGACTTCCATGAAAACTGTGTGAATGTATAAGATGCTGTTGTTTTCTCACACACACACACACACACACACACACACACCCCTTCTTTTTGTCTTGTCAGAAAAAAACAATCAAACAAAAAAAAACCCAGCTACAATTCCCAGCCAGCTAGGCTCATTCAAGGCATGAAATGATAAGGCATTGTGCCATAAGTCAATAGATACAAATACAGTGTACAGGGAGGCTAGACAAATACACTGAACAGGAGAAGGGTATAATCCTTGAAAAGAAATTGTTCATACAGCTAAATTGTTGGTATGGTCCCTTGCAGAGCTTTGGTCAACTGGAACACTCTAGATAACCTGGAGCAAGTGTGGACATTGCCAGAAGAAAGCTTGGACAGGTCTGTCCTGCTCTGTGTAGTAACAGAATTTAGAGATACAGACGTACTGTGCTACTGGGTTCTCACAGGCACAGAATAGTCACTGGCCTGGTTATTTATTAATGTAGACAGCAGAAATTGCTAGATGGAGGTTTCCTTGCAGTGGGAGTTTCATGCCAATGAAAGAGGAAGATTTACTACCAAATCTTTACTAGCAAGAAGTTAGCTGGCTCAGATTCTGTTGTAGATTCTGTTTTTAAACATATCTGCAATACTTTCATTGTTTTTCAGTGTTTACCTTCACAGCAATTCCATGAGGCAAACAAATACTGTTAAATGCATTTTGCAGACAGAGAACTGTGGCACAACAGTGTTAATAGCTTTGATAACTGAGCAAGTTAGGAGAGAATAACAGGCAGTCCCACGACAGCTGTGCAGTTTCCACAGCAACTGCACACGTGTCCGCTCTTGCTGTGTGGAGGTGAGGCATTTTGCAAGGGCAGTTCTCGTGATGCACTCTGAGCTCTCAGAGCCCTGCAGCAGTGGGGGTCAGAGAAGCGCTGATCCTCTCCCTACATCTGGAACTTCCTAATTACATCTGGATGGTAGATAATAAACTGAGAATCGGTAACAAACAACTAGGACGCAGCAAATAAAAAGTTTCTTCAACTGTCAGCTTTAACTAAAGAAACTATAGCTAAGTTGAGTGCAGAGACTGTTTACCTATAATTGCATGGTGGTTTCAGTTGACAGCACTGATCTTACGTAGAAAACACTTATGATGCAGGTAGAAGTCATACCCAATGTGAGAGTAAGCTCAAAGGCAACCTAGAGCAGAACCAAGCTTCTGGTTTTTTGTATGTTTATTTTGCTGTTGTTGTTTTGTTTTTCCATACTAACTTGCAAAAGTTACTGGACTTGACTAGTAGTGGGTTTGAATTTTCAGGATGAACAATGA
>JAVCKT010006208.1:0-10264 GCA_032273925.1 Rhynchotus rufescens | reverse complement strand
TAATCATTCCAGTATTCACCAGGTATCTAATAAACCTGCTAAGATGTGATTAAGTCTAATGAAGTTTGTTCACGATAGGTGACTGGAAGAGAAAATCAAAAGGACTCTGTAAATTTGGATAGGAAATGGTCTAAAAATTGTTCTACCAGATAAAGCAATTCTTGCTGTTGATATTCAGTAGCTGTATAAAATGAAAGATATTCAGGTCGAGGATATCAGAAAGAAGCAACACAAACCAAAGCATCTTAAACAAATGTAGTTTAATCAGCACTCGCATGTGTTACTTGGCTTTTGTACTCCTGTCCCTGCTTCCTCTGTTGCCTTTCCTCATCTCTGCTGGAAACAGTAAAAATTATAAGGTAAATCTCATCGTGTTGCATTTTTGATTTCTATTTTATTACATACATTGCATTTTCAGGATATTTTTATCTCGCTGTTTATCTCACAGCTAAATTTGGAATGCTGTCTGCAGGATGCTGTTCTGCTGAATGAGCTGACTGCTTGAAGAGATACGTGATGTGATTTTGCACCAGTTATAGACCGTAAAGTAACAGCACTGCTCACTGGCCTGACAAGGGCCTGTTTACGTATATCAAATCTTGCCTCCTTACATTTTGCAAAAAAAGCAAAATTAATATATGTTAGAGAGAGAGAGAGAGAGAAAACAATAATGTGTTTTCTTATTAGTTCTCAGATTTAGCAGATAAATCATTTGGGATGAGGCAGGAAGGAAAGATATCATAAGCTTTGAAATAACAAATTCAGGAGGTTGTTGGATAGTATGTCTAGAAGGAGTCCACTAAGATCAACTCTTCAGCTCTCCTCATAAACATTCCTCCTAAGAACTGCAGCACGTTATGATTGAAATGAAGTGACTAAAATCTCTTGATTTTATGCTTGGTTTTACTCAGTATGATTATATTGAATTCTGTACTCAGTTATTTTGTTGGTTAATTTCTAAACAGAGAAGTGTCCTTGCATTCTAATTTTAGCATCATCTATATACACCACAGTGCCAAGCAGATGAAAGCATGAAACCAATTTATATTTTGTATCTGAAATCTTTAGATTTCTCTTCTTTTTGCCCAGTCCAAATATAAAAAGTGCTTTGTTAGATTTCATATACATTTCCAAATTTGCCCAAGCCTGAGTTCACAAACACACATTATTTCCCAGGCTTTTGGCACAAAGCTAATTCTGTAGAAAAAAAAATCAAGCAAAACAAAGCACAGTGCTGCAGAGGAGATGATGAACAGGAAGAAATGGTAGAGAAGACAGAAGCAGGGCAGAGCTCTGAGGCACTTCACATACGAGCATTTTGCCTGTGATACAGAAGGGAATCGGAGATGTCTTTTCCTGACTCCTCGGCTAAATTTAAGGAGCTGGGCTTTTCAAGACCCTACCTGCCTCTGATGACTTTTGGGGATCTTACGCTCTGTTTCTTTTTGGTCATGAAAAGAAAGCAGTAAGATCTTTGTGAAAAAAAAACCCTGTTTTGCGAAATAGATGAAATATTGCTTTCCCAGTATCTCAGTTTAATTTTTGTAATGTTTTATTTATTGAGTGAAGGATCTACCATAAGAAAGACAGCATTTTTTTTACAAAGCTCTTAAAAATTGCAGTGTACTAAAATAAATTTAAGAAAGCATAATTTTTTAAAGACATTACTTATGACTGCTGCAGGTACCCAGATCTCCAGGCAGATATCCAAATATTCAGTAAAGGAAATGGAAAAACGCTGCCAAAAACTCATCACAAGCACACTCAAATCTTTGCATAATATTTCCCTTTTTAATAGGCAATTTTTAACAGCTGGAAATAGTTCTGAAATTAGTTTCACCTTTTTTTTTTTTGGTTTCAGCATTTATACAGATTTTCTCAGCTATGTTTGTTTTTTGCACACCTTCAGTAAACAAGTTTATTAACAGGGAGGTTCAGTGATGCAGGGAGTTTTGTATCAGTTGTTCATCATGAGTATTGTAATTATAATTGTGAATGTTAGCATAAGAAAATTGCTTCTAAGTTATCTTCATCTTTCCAAGAAGACATAAATATGTCCATTTAAAACAATCAAAATCTCAAATGAGAATCCTTCATCCGTGTTCAGAACAAGGAGCCCCCAAGAACTGTTCATTAAATTCAGTTAGTACCTTCACAGTCTTTACTGGGTACTGAAAAGAAGTTCTGTTTACAAACTCTTCAAAACACTGGTAGAAGTAAAATGAGGGAATAAATATTCATTGTGTATTAGTCACCCTTCTGCAGCAATTATTATTAATTGTCTTAAAAATGCTTAGATTCTGTGCTTGGATTAACTGTCTGCTCGTCAAATAAAGTTCCTTAATTAGGCAAAGATTTGGGGACAACCATTATGTATCTTTGGCTAAACATAGATAGGACATTTGTGGAGATGCTAAATAATAGGGTTTTTTTAAGTATCATCTGTAGCTTACTTCCACAGTAAGGGTCACCACAAAGATATGAGACATAACATCATTTTCATTGTAAATGTGAGGTTTTCCCTGTCCTCCCTGGTTTTTGTCTCAAATTTCACATTTCCTATTTCCTATGTGAAATTTCCTGTTTCACAAGGTAAAATAGACACTAGTATCATGGGACATGGAAGAGTCCCCCCACCAGCACTGCTGGCACTGGTCTGTCCAGGCCCTTGTGCTAAAGGCACTTCCAGAGGGAGAAGGAGGGAGTGAGACAAGACGCCGTCATGTCTTATGTGGGGAAAATGGAGGAGGCTTAACAGAAGAACAAACAACCCCTCCATGAACCTCTTATGAACTTCTTAATTTTTTTCCAACCTTCCATGACACTATATGTAAAATCAGAGCCTGAACTTCAAACATGGGCCCAAATTTGAAGATATGAAGAGGACACTTTGCTAATAAATAAAAGTTTGCACTTTATGGCCCAGCTTCAGACTAGGTTGCAGGCTAAGTCTCTGCCCAGCTCTCTTATGGGGTTTGTTCCTGTTCCAGCAGTCCTGAGCTTAAATGATGATCAGCAGGTAGGTGCACAGGGTCACCTAGAAGGGTCTCCTCAGACTCTTTTTTTCATATTTATCGTTAGGTGTGAATACCCTTTACACTGTGATGTTGAGGTGACATTTAGGTGCATTTAGGGACTGTGACCACACTATATGATCCAGGCTTCATATTTTATATAGAATTTAGAATCTTGATATCATGAAAACCCAGATTGTTTTTACTTTTTTTTAAAAAAAATAATCTTTCCCAGTGTTTTTCATTTATTTACCTTTACTTTAAATGTTAGTTCTTTTTCTGTGTTCCTTTCTTCCGTGCTACCCTCATGCGCTTGATGGTCCCTCTCCATGGTCCCTGGTTAACAAGTTTCCTCCTCTGCTCCCAAACCACTCAGCCTTCGCTCTGTCCTGGGGTGGCTCTCGGTGGCCTCACACTCCTCATTTGCTCTCTGCAGTTGCTTTCTCTGCTGCTCTGTTTCATGTGTGAGCCACAGCAAAGTGCCGCTGACAAACCTCAGAAAACAGCAGGAACTGAGGTTTTTGGTTTTTTCCCCTGCTGAGTGTACATGTAGAAAAGCAAGAAAACAAGGCAAGGGAGAGGGGAAGAATATCATATTGATGTTTATTCTGTTTCCCCCTCTGCCCTGTCTAAATGATGATACATATTGTGCTCATACATGCCTAAAGCAGAGCAAATTCAGGAGACAGACAGCAGCAATGTACTGAAGCTAAATAAATGAGACAAGAGCTTTTCTCAAAAGCTTGTCAGTGATTTCCTTTAAAAGATTGCCATAAATCCCTATTTGCTTCATAAAAACAACTTCTGCTACGTATCTGCAACAAAGTTGGAGAGGGGCTGTCCTAACCCATTGCCAGAGGGCTTTTCCTGGCTGAGTCAAAGCAAGTCCACAGAAGAAAATTAAAATTATAATCATATTGGGAGTATTTGTGATCCTGTGAGAAAGAAATTACATTTAAAATGTAGTATTTATGTTAGACAAAGCTATTTTCACTACTGATATCTTTACTGACATGTATATGTGTTTCTAGAGAAGTTTCTTAATTTAATTTTGTAGAATATATTTGTTTAGATTCATTGAGTAGCAGTATGTTCCTCTGTGCTTGTATAAGGCTTTCTTATTTCTTGTATATTTAATTTAAAATGAAAAAAATCACATTTCTACTTTAAGTCTTTGCTTATCAACAAACATTTCTCAAACATCAGTAATGGACATTCTAGACAGTACAATATTCTTAGGGAAAAATCATCTTTTTCATCAGCATATTAAAAATTTTTAAATATATAAACTGTCACAGATTAAGGCAGGAAGTGACAGCTAATTACTATTTCTATGATTAATCTCTGCAATTCAGTAGTGCAAAATGTCTCAGCTCCTTTGTACTTGCTACTATGTACACATGTAATGAGAACCCTTTTCTTTTTCTGTGAAGACCTGTCACTAAACCTCCTATGGTCTAACACCCCTCCAGTCTCGAATGGTACTTCAAATTCTTGTTTTCATGAAAGTTTAATAGTTTACCCTGAGTTTGATTTCCCTTCTATTTCTTGCACTTGCTATGAATCAAATGTAATTGAAATGATAATCTCAGTAAGTATTTTGATACTTTTTCTAGACAGAGTTGAGCACAACGCAGATGTGAATGGCAGAATTAACATTATTCTGTGGCGGGGATGGCCCTTCCATTGGAGACTTCAGCTTGATTTTAGCTCCTTATCTTACCCTCTCTTATATCTATAGGATTCTCCTGTTTGTTTGTCTCTTAGTAAATTTGGGATGCAGGGTGAGGGAGCTGGAGGGCACTTGCTGGGGCTGTTGTTGCCAGAGGGCTGATGGGGATGACATGAAGTCCCTTTTTCTTTTCTCACAATATTCCTACACTCTGTAGCTGCAGTGTTGCAAACTCTCTTACCAAGGGAGCTCCCTTTGTACTGGAATTGAGATGGCCACAGGAAACCAACTATCGGCAGTATTAATTGTTGTGACATTTGCATCTGCTCTGAAAACTTCCCAACTTCCTGGCCTACATCAGTGCCATAATTTCAAATAATTATTGGGTCATTCAAGTCACTGAACCAGCCACATGGTAGTAAGCGCAGAATTTAAGTTAGCTGAAATTTGAGATGCTGAGACTCATAGTTGTCTTGAACATCACTGATCAGGAAAGGATGTTGCAGCAAGCTAACCTGACACCTGACTTCTTCCAAAAGGAAAGGCTGAGTCACCTAAATACAACTTCCTCACCAGCAGGAGAGACAGTAAAACACTCAGTAGCGCCCTGGGATTAGTGGTAATTGATGTAGCTTGAGAGGCAATTGCCGGCTTCCAGGAACTGCAAAGATGCTTTAGGATGAAACTGCTTTCATGATGGCAGGGGTCTTTTCATATGCGGGTATCTTCTTTTGGATATTCTTTTTTTGGAGGGAGAGAGAACGGGAAGAGAAAACATGTAGGATGGATGTAGTATCCTGAACCAGTTCCCTGCAAAGTGCATTTAATCCATGCCTCTTAGACTGGGTCCACTGAAGCACTGAAGGATCAGACTGGGTGTTTTGTGTGAGCTGGTGCAATTTACTGCCATCACAATAAAACACACATAGAAAGTGACTTTTGTAGCCTTTATTGTTCGTGATTACGTAACCAATCAATGAATCTCTGTAAGTTCATAGTTCATCTTCTTTTTTTTTTTTTTTTTTCCCTGGACTATGAGGTGACCAAAAAGAACTATGCAAGTCTGGTCAGAAGTGACTCTGTCTACAGAGCCTGAGCAGAGGGTGAAAAGACAACCTGTCCCTGGAGGTCTCCACACGTTTCTACTACTGTTGTTGCTGGAGAGGCTGTTGGGGAAGTGAGGCCTTTCCTCAGCAGCATCGGAAGCAGAAAGCATCACTCCCTGGGCATTATTTTACCTGCCAATCTCTAAGCTTGCACGTTCCCTTAAGCCCTAGCGGGAGGAGACCATCCTGTGCTGAACTCTTCCTGTGAGCCCAGAAGGAGAAGCTGGATGCCTGGAATAAGAAGGGGAAGATGTGAACATGAGGAGGGAAAGGGGTATTTAGGGGAAAAATAGCCTTTGAAACCTTATTTGTCTCCCAGCCTCTCTCACCTCTGTCCATTGCTAGTCTAGACTACTACTTCCCACCACCATAACAATATTTTTACCTGTATAGCTGAGAGGCCTTCATTTTCATGTAGCTAGGGGCAGTTCAGGTAATAAGAGGAAGATTTTTTTTTTGGCAAGTGAAACAAATGTCAGCATCTGCAAATGTTGTTAATTTTCTGAAAATGGGATAAAATCAATAAATATCCCTTATTTGACACGGAGTACAGCCTGCAGAGATCTTGGACAATTCCCACTGAGGCCAGTCTTTTTCATAAAAAGCAGAACTTCGGCTGTCTGTTATTAATGTTTTACCTCACGGCACGCGCTTGTGTTATTTATGTGTCCCTGGGTGTAGCTCAGGACTTTATTGGATTTATGTTAACCTCATTCCCACCAGATCCAGATGTGTAATCATCTTAGATTTCCCAAGTGAGGAAACGAAATGAAGAGAGATGAAAATCCATTTTTGACAATCCTGGTTACTCTTTAGAGTACCTAACTCAGGGAATAATCATGTTGCTGTCAGCTGAAACTCTTCTTGGAATAAATCACTGCTGTTACCTGCTTGTAGGGCGTGATCTACATCCTTCTGGAATCCAGCAGCTTGAGTCAGTTCCTCAGGGATGTGCTGAAGATCAGTAGAAGGAATTCAGTGGCAAGCTCCTAGCACCCTATTTGACACTTTACTACTGAATGTTGTCAATACCAAAATTCTCTGTATGCGATACACTTTAGCCAGACATGCCTGCAGGGTGTGGGGTGACGTGTACCAGGCTACAGAGCCAGCTTAGGACTGTGCGTGGTGCCCTGTCCCTGCTTCTCTACCCCATGGGTGCACTGTTGGCCAAGCTGTCCCCAAACACAGCCCAGCTCTTGGCACACACACTGCCGCCCAGCCCTGGTATCCCAGCACACATCCACTGCTTCCACCCTCTGTGCTGGGAGTGACCTCGCTGCTGGAAAAGGCAACTGAAGTATTTTATGGAGTCTGAGGCTGATTACCAGCAGCTGGGATCCACAGTACTTTAAATCACGGTTACACAGGTAGTATGGTGTCCTTGAAATGTTTTTCTTTTCTGACAAGTTTACTAGTCAACAGATTGGATTCTTCAGACTTAATGTTCTTACCACTGAAACGGCCTCTGTAGATAAAATGGGGTTGAACCTCTTCTGGCTTTTTCACTTAGTAGCTTACTTGAACAAGTGTGTTTTTTTTTTTTAGCCTTTCTTTCTTTTAAGAAAGAGCACCATCTTGTGGATGTACATGTTCTGGTTATGCTGAACAGCTAAAAGACTGTTGAAATCTGGACAGATAAGGCTCAACACTGGTGCTCAGAATAGATAAGGCTCAACACTGGTGCTCAGAATGAACGAAACAAGAGCAACTAAAATAAGAATATGGGATAAAATTTCTTTTGTATTATAGTTAGCATTCATCAAGACTGTGTTTTGGAACTATGAAAATAATTGCAGGTTATTTGAATATATAGGCTTTCAAGTTAGACAAGGAGGTATATGCATGTGTAGATTGACAAAGTGACTGAGCTAAGTTTGAGGCTAATTCTTGAGTGAACAGGAACTCTTCACTTGAGTTTTATGATTGCTACACAGAAACTAGTTTAGGCTAGAAGTTTAAGCTATACCACTACATACAGTGGTCATAGAACTGTGTCCTATAACCAGGCCTTGTAAAGGAAGGCATAGACCTGTTCTTTGCAGTACAATCAGCTATTAAAGAGTGAATTTAAGCCTTCAGTGCATCCCTTACAAAGCACATTCATTGCTGTAATCGATACTTTGCAGTAGTTGAGGTGTAGTCTTTTTACGACTTCTGTTAGATATGATACATCTCTGTATCTCTCTGTACTCTGGTTCATTGCACGCTTCTTTTTCCGTAGTCATTAAATGTAAATATGTCAGGTAGATAGAAAGGCTGCTTTATAAAATGGAAATGAGATGACAAGCTGATGGTGATAACAGTCTTTATCAACTAATCAGATCACTCAAATTATCACTTATTTACATAAAATAAGTAAGCACTTTAAAAGAATGCTTTTTAAAGCACTTTTTATTTTCATGATATACAGCACTCTGTTCCTCCAGTGCAGTTACTGTAACTCATAACATAGAGCTGTTTAGATAGAACAGTTGTTTAAATCAGATCTGGTATTTCATGCCTATAAGAAAGTCTAAAAAGTTACTCTAGCAAATGTACCATCATCCACCAGACAATTGCATCTCACTGACATCAGTCACTGGTGGGTATATCAGCAATAATAGCTTTATATAGGAGCATAAAAGTATCATATTTCAAAAATAAACACAGGATTTCTCTTGCCCTTAACAGCAGAAGAGATTCTCCTTTGGGAAATATTTATTTGCACAAGTATCCAAAATCCAGATGTTATATATGTATGCATACACATATACGTGTGTGTATATGTGCGTATATCTATCTATCTATCTATTGATCTATGTATTTATCTATAGAATAAACCTCAAATTTAATTCAATCAATGAAATATTTATGTCTCTCTTTCCAGTGTGTAACTACCTTGCAGTCAATGTTTTGCTCATGGAAATGGGGTTTAAAGAGCATATAAATTGAAGGGACTGTAATTTTCAACACTTGTAAATCTCTTTGGCATTACCTGAGTGGACTTTAAAAACACGAAAATCATTTTTGTATTCCCATTTAATCTCCTAGCCCTCCTGTGCAGCTATTGATTATTACCACTTTTCATTTTCAATTAGTGTGTGTTTAACACATCCTTGACATCAAACTAGAACACATATTTTGATACACGAATCTCTCTTTAAGCATAAAATTTCCTGAGAATTACCTGTTAAGTTTTTAAAGGAGTCATTATTTCTGACAGCATCTTGAAGCTGTCGGATAGCTTTTAGAAAGCAACGTGTCCTTACTACTGAATAAAGGCGAGGCTAATGTAGCCAGCCATGGTAGTACCTTTTGTCTGCATTTTGGGAGGAGGTACAGGCATGTATATTAGTCTAAAAAGGCAAATTAAAACATAATGCCCATCTCAAGTGAACACAGACCAGCATGAGCACAAGCTGCCCGTTACCCTCCCACGAGAGGTCCGTGAGGCTATGTGACCAGGTATGACAGGAAAACAACAATGCTGCTTAGTAGAGGAGACAGGAAATGTAAAGTTCAGTATGCCCCTTGGCCATGCTTAGGGATAGCTACTTGCAGGGAAAATGCAAGACATTTTACAGAATATCCTTATTAACCTTTTGCAATAGTTCTTTTTTTGCAGTTGTCATTGAGTTTCTGTTTTTTTTTAATTTCTAAGTTAGAGATATATTATATTATTATTATATATATTATTATAAAGATAGATTCTGTTTCCTGCACGTTAGATTATTTTGTTTTTTTAATATAATAATTTGAATTTTCTTTAGATGACTGTAAATGATCACTGTTTAGCTTGAAAGCCAGTAAAGTTTTTGTTTGTTTTGTTTTGTATGTGAAAATTCACAGCAGTAAGTTCTACACCTTCTGTTTTAAATTCTCTAGCACTGACTGACATTTCTAATGAATCTAACATCTGTTATCTTTCCTTTTCCTTGCTGCTGCTGGCAAGTTTTGGTGAGACTATGGTATCTTTTATGTTGCTTGAAAACTTGCCAGCACGTGTAAGTCCAGCTATATAAACTATTGGCCACAAGCTACAGAAACAAATGTCTAATGCACTCCCATATGTTAACACCTGTCTACTTCCTGAGAGATCCCTTTTATAGATCTGACTCTTCTCATGATTTTACGGACAGAAATGAAGATATGTTTTCATCTCATCATCTCAGTCTCATTGCAGTTGACAATACAATGTAGTAATGCAGACTAATGCTCCAAATTGTGTGTGTGATTTCACCCATTTTGGATAAATGTAGCTTACATACTATCACAGATTCACAGAATCATTAAGGTTGGAAG
The DNA here is from genome assembly GCA_032273925.1 of Rhynchotus rufescens. Taxonomy (NCBI): domain Eukaryota; kingdom Metazoa; phylum Chordata; class Aves; order Tinamiformes; family Tinamidae; genus Rhynchotus; species Rhynchotus rufescens. The sequence goes on along the minus strand of JAVCKT010006208.1, from coordinate 188 downwards.
GGACCTCTAGAGATCATCTAGTCCAACTCCACTGGTCCAGCAAGGGACTCCTAGAGCACGTGGCATAGGGCCTAGAGCATGTGGCACAGGATAGGTGGGTCTACATATATCTATAGATGGGTCTACATATATCTATAGATGGGTCTACATGCCCCTTTCCATAGTTCAAGAAGGTCATTGCCTTTACT
>JAVCKT010006206.1:0-16620 GCA_032273925.1 Rhynchotus rufescens | reverse complement strand
TTTATCCATACCTTTTTTTTTTTTTTTTTTCCCCTCCCCACTCTGGATTATATCTGCAACTGGAAGAGAAAATTGATGTTTGCCTTCCCTGTTAGGTTGAGAGTGACCTTTTTGGTTGTGTTATCCTTGAAGCTTGAGGTGTAAAGGAGGTCATTAAGTTGACTGATGCTCTGTCACTATTACATATATGTGTGTGTTTTGTTTTTCTTTTATCTTTTTAAAATTTTTATTTATTTTTTTGCCAATCCTTCAATTAGTTTACACTCCTTGCCAATGAAAAAATTATTTTGGGAACATGGTATGGTAAATATTCTCACCAGCAGGCTGAGGGACTCTCAACCCTCTTTGATGTGGTGTTCTCATCTGCACACTTGACAACTGTTCTTTTCTTTAATAAAATGTGTCATCCTAAAATCCACGTGCTCACCAATTAGTAATCCACAACCACACTTGAATGCAGGTGTAGTGGCAAAACTGAAGCGCACATTCACTCAAGGATTTTGACATTCATCATGTACTGTGTTCTCCTTGCTCTTGTAGAGTTTTACAGTATTGTAGAATGCGTATGGTTATTGGAGAATTTCCATTTCTGTCTGTGCTTATTTTTCTTGTTTTAAAAGCATTGGGGAGGGAAGAGGGCTTTAAAATGAGAAACTCTAGTATTTAGAAGGGATTTAGAATTTCAAGTTATTTTTTGCCAGCAAAGTTTTGTTCATTGTCAAGAACAGGGGTGTATATGTTATACCTGTGTTGGTATTCCTGCAATATGCCTTTTAAACCTTACATGTGTACAACAAATGCCACATATGTATTGAACTCTTCTTGATTTTTGGATTTCTTTGGAGAAATTTGGTTATGAAAAGAGAAGTTAATGTCCAAAAGCAAATAAATATCTATCCTCCATTCTTGCTTGTGTCTGCAGTAATGGCTAATGATGCCTTTACCACAGCACTTGTTGCTGACTTCTGTGTGTGTTCATGCGTTTGCAATATCTGTACTGTCCTTTCAGGATATAAAGTAATTATTTTTGATAGGATAGCTATATTTCTAGTGAGACTATGTTATGAAAAATACTGCTAAAGGGGAAAAAATAATTAGCTTGGGAGCTTGTGTGCTTAATGCAAGTTGGATGTTATTCAGAAAGAGATACAAAGATCTGTAGAGTGTCCACTTCTGTCCTAATAACACCTCTGTTTTTACCTCCTCTCCTGCGTGATAATGAGAAGTTACGTGATGTAAAATGTCACTGTGCTCTTAAGAGAGGTTCCTGAAATGTTGCATTTTGGTGTAGGTACCTGGAACTGGAAAGCAGTGGCCATCGAAATGAAATCAGGTTGCATTATCGTTCCGGCAGTCATCGCTCCCACACGGAAGTGTTCCCCTATATTTTGGCAGATGATAAGTGGCACAGGCTTTCCATAGCAATCAGTGCCTCTCACTTGATTTTACATGTGGACTGCAATAAGTAAGTAAATGGTGTTGATTCATACTAAGTCACATTTTTGACATTGTAGCTCTGAGTAAATGAAATAACAACCTGACCTTTTTTATTTTTATTATTTTTTTTTGTTGTTTTCCTATGCCCTTCAACAGGATTTATGAAAGAGTTGTGGAGAAGCCCTTCATGGACTTACCTACAGGTACAACCTTTTGGCTGGGACAGAGGAATAATGCACATGGCTATTTTAAGGTATGCATTCCCTGAAAGGAAAAGAGTGAATTTGGATAAAATGATTTCACCTTATTTTTCCCCGAAGCAAATACTTTGTGATATGAAGGATCTGCCAACTAAGGCTGGTTTGGATTCAGCTGGGTTAAGTTTAGTCTTACTGACGAAGATAGCTAGATGGGATACAAGATGATGCTTGCTATGTTACTTCTGCAGCTGGGAGGATCATCTCTTGGAAGGATTCAGCAGAAATAAAGCTGGATTGATGAGAAGAAACTTTTAATTTGTTAGAGTAGGTTGAAAACAACTTATATTGTCCTAACAATATATGCCAACAATATATGCCAACAACAATTTAAACATGGGAAAACTCGATGGCCAAGTGATACAGTATCATAGGAAATAGATAGTCAGGTTATTGTCTGTTTCACAGTTAGATGCATTCCCCCACTCTAAATATTATTTCATCGGTTTCAGTTTCATTATTATCATCTTTCTGTCTGTCTTTCATTTTTTTTCTTTTTTTTTTTAAACATACCAGTGTGGTATCGTAACATCTTATGGGGTTAGAAATTAATGACTAGCATCAATGAAGAGAATGCTGCTTTTCTCAGAGGAAAAAAAGAAACTGAACAGGCTTTTTGCTTACTGTGTTGGCTCTAATATGGGTATCTATAGCAAGATCTTTGTGCAAAGCAAGGTTGCAGTGAATTCTGTTTGGATTGGAGTGTAAGTTTTATGACTCCTGAGTCCGTTAGGTAGCATTTGCTGGTCACAGCTACGGTCTATGGTTTGGCTTTGGGTGTCTCTGGAGCTGCTTTAATGAATGGTGACATCCCCTGGGTACCTTGCAGTGCTGCCCTCCCACTTACCTCCCCCCGGCAGCTTTTTCCTGGAGTTGCCAAGTGCAGTTGGTGTCTGCCACAGTGCCAATCACCCTGTTAAATATGGCCTGCTAAATCCTTTCGGGGATAAAACACGGTGAGTCCTGCAGCAAATTCTGTGCTTCTGTGCTAAAAGCAGTTTTTAGGTGTTGAAATACTGTACTCTGTACTCAAATGGCAGTTTATATTCCTGGTAGGTAGAAGGTCTGGAGATCTAGAGCACTTGGAATTGAAAGCTGAAGCCTGAGTTTTCTCTGATTTTTCACTTTAGAGTGTGTTTCCTTTTCTTGTGAAAGGCTGAGAGGATGCATGGTAAATGAGTTGCAAAAGCACATGGCTGGATTAAATAAACAATTGAATGTGAGAACAAAATCAGCAAATATTAGTACATATGGATAAATTGATTTCAGACACACTTCCTCTACCCTGTGTTTATAATTAATCTGTTTTTTAATATCACTTTTATTTGTCTTCCCCAATTCTTGGCTTGATTAAATTCTTCTTTCCCATATCATAGTCACTGCAATTTGGTCACAGATAATTTGGTGTAGAAAAATAACTGCTCCTGTGGATGGTATCTGTTTGTTTCTTTGTTTCTTTGGAAAGATAGAATGAAAGATAAAAACAGAGAGAGCTCTGTTGCCTCAATTGCAAATACAAGTCAGCTTAACAGAACTACAGGAAGGAATGGATAATTGTTAAAATAACACTAAAAATACAAATGTTCTAATTGATTTCTTCAGTGTAATGCATTAAAAGTGGTGTGGTCTGACCATATCTGAAAATGTTGCCCATAAAAAGGCTACGAGGGAGCCCGAATATGCTGAATGTCACAGTTCCATATGCACAAAATTTTATGGACACCGTTGTCCATAGATAGAATGGCCACGAGGCCGCTCTCAATCTGCCTTACTGTTTTGGAGTGTCTGTGTTTTAGACACGCAGTGTGGGACAGCTGCTCATCTGGTTTTCAGAGCTCCGGGTTCTCAGTTCCTCCTGAAAATCGGGCTGCTTTGAGTGCATCTCAAATGCTTGTCTGTATAGGAAGGTACTCAAAATCATTAGTCACTCTGGAAAACATTTTATTTGGCTTTTTCATTTTGGACCTAATCTTTCTCCACTAAAGCAGTGTCCCAAGATTATCGACTTGTTCACCATGGGATGTGTTCCTATCTGTGTCATTTTTAGGTGCTTAAATCTGAGCGGGCACTTCTGGCTGCCTCCTTTATGGCCCTGTGTGATGTCTGTAGGTACCTGACAGCCAGGGGTGCTTTGGCAGGGGAGCCTGTGCCCAGCCTTTCCTGTATGGTCACAAATTCCTGATTAGGGAGCCCAGGTAGCCTAAATGTCACAGCTCCCTGGTGTTAGGGAGGTTGAGGAGGAATCCGAATGGGTAAGCAGCAGAGGCTGGCTTGAATCACAGCTGATGTGTGACAAATGAAGGTCCCTACATAGGAGAGGAGCTTTACCATTAATCAATAAATAAGTGACTTAAATACTTGCCTGTATAATTAGAAAAAGATGCGTGTTAAGCTCTTCAGGAAGGAACTTAGGGAACTTTCAGGAAAGTTCCATCAACATAATAGTTGATGTGAGTGATGTGAACTTCACCACAGAGGAGGGCAGGGAAGCGGGGTGAACACCAGGAGCTAGTAATGAGGGTGCTCTTCAAGAAGCTCTTTGCTCCTGAATTCCAGCCCACTTGCTCCGGGAGGGCCAGAGGGATGTCCTTCCTTAGCCCTGTCTGTGTTACTGGTGGCTAGTAACAGCCAGCACCTTGTGTGGCGTGGAGAAGTGTCCAGTTGCCCTGAGAATTTGCTTTGTTATCAATGGAAAAAGTAGGCTTGTCACCTCTCCGTGTCCCTTCAGGGACAGCTACGCTTCTCCAAAGGTCACTCAGGCTGCCCAAATCAGGCACTTCAGGTCAAAAATTTGTCTCTTTGGCTTTGTAATAATGACACTGAATCCTTTGATGGATGAAATGACCTTTTGCATTTAGTCTATATTGTTCTTAGTGTCTTGAAACGTTCCCTTCATAAGCATGCTAATCAGTTTGCTTTCTCCTCTGAGAATCAGTGTGAGATACTGGGAAGGAGTCATGGATGAAAGGGACATCTGGAACATATATGATGGGGCGGCTCATTTCTAAATGGCTTTTTTGGCCTTTGTTTTAAGAGAGTAGCAAAGTGTCTGCTAATTGTATCTGTGTCTAAGGAGGCAGGTAAATTCAGCCTGTAAGCATGTGAGCTGTTCTGGGTGAAATGGGGCATTTCCAGATGGCATGTTTAAATTTCATGCTGAACTTCCTATTCTCTTAAAGTCTTGCCAGCCTGCAGCTCTGCAGCTGTGTAACAGACCTGTAGTTTCCTAGCGTTCTGCTTGCTTTATGAAGGCATCCACACCAAGGTCATAAAGGGTTAATGTGAATGCTTTTCCCAAGTCAAATTTCCTTAATCTTCGCTTCTGTTTGACAGTTGTAGTTTAGTGAAAAATTAGCATGTTATCTAAGTGTTTCAAAGTCATTGGAACTGTTTTTTAAATTACTTTTAAAGGTCATTTTCAAGCTTTCCTGCAGTGGCTAACTAAAAATAATAATGAATTCAAAACAACTAACTCTTGCCACATAATTATATCTTGACATTTAATCTTATGTCTTTTAAAAATGATCCTCTATGTCCGTACATGTATATCCATCTGTTTCACTTTCTCTTTATTCTTCTATCACTGCTCTGGGCCCAGATAAGAAACTGTATATTCATAAATATTATTTTTGTCAGGTGTTTTTTCTGTGTGGGCTTTAGTATTTTGCATGGTGAATGGAAAATATGATTTTGACAGATAAAAAAAATACATCTTTTTTTTTTTCCTTCTCTACTTACAGGGTATAATGCAAGATGTGCAATTACTTGTCATGCCTCAAGGATTTATTTCTCAATGCCCAGATCTTAATCGCAGTAAGTCTATTAATTCTTGCACTGTAGAATGAAAGGCCTTTTGCCTAATTTCTGTCCTGCAAGCTTTCTTAAAACCTTGACCTTCAGTGTATTGATTGTAAACATCACCATGATTGAACTTAGTGTGCATATATACCTTGATGAATATGTATTTGTAATTCTAGCATGTCCAACTTGTAATGACTTCCATGGACTTGTGCAGAAAATTATGGAGCTGCAGGACATTTTAGCCAAAACATCAGCTAAGGTAAGGTTCACTAGGAGGCATGACATAGGAAAACTGAGGACTCTAAGGCTTAATTGCCTGAATCTTAATTTTAGATGATTTTTATGTTTGTGTGGATGTGCATGTGGGTGTGTGTGCAAAATGCTCTCAGTTCAATACATGTGGATTGAAGCAGGTTGCTATGCTCACAGTGCTTTTTCAGCAAGATTTATTGGTCCAAGATCTTTCTAAACCTGAGCTGCCAGGGGACCTTTCAAACAAATTATATGCAAGACAGGCAACAGAGAATGATTTCTTCTTTTGGAAGATCATACTGAAAACATTTATGGCTGTCAGGAAGCATATACAATTTAAAGCATTTCTCACTGTCTATTCCAAAGATGTCTTCAGGAGTTAAATTATCTGGTTAATTTGATACACAAATTACAAAAAAAAAAAGTCTTGACTCAATTGGAGGAACAATTGCTAGCCTGCTAGTTTTAGCTTTATCTCCAGTAAAGAAGGAGTGCATTCAATCTGCTTTTTTTTCTGTGAATGATCATATAATCATTTCATATTTGACGACAACCATCTTACTATCTTTGCAAATCATACATTCATTGTCTTGTTTACACACTTGAAGAGGAGACAGTTCCACCTAAACCCCTCTTTTTGTGAACCATGTATACAGCTGTCCCAAGCTGAGCAGAGGATGAATAAGCTGGATCAGTGCTACTGTGAAAGGACCTGCACGATGAAAGGCCTGACCTACAGAGAATTTGAATCATGGACAGATGGTTGTAAGAACTGCACTTGCATGGTATGGCTGCAATTGGGGTTGGAGACTCAGCATCCCTAACGTTCGCTTTAATTAGAACTTTACTAGTCCAAATAATGGGAAGACTTCCAGTGTGTACACTACGCAGAAACAACAAAGTGCTAGAAAAACGTATCCTAAATCCAGAATACTGTTAACTGATACATTTTCCTATCATTTCAGCAGTGCCAGCATATGTAGCTATCCCAGGTTTTATGGCTATGTAGGCAGATGCTGTGCAATATATTTTTCTGTCATGTTATTCCCATGCATTGAATTGCAAACAGTTTCTCTGGATAATTAATTCCCTGGTTCTTTTATCACTGCAAACACATCTTTGTTCTTAGCAAATGATTTAACAGATCCCTTGTGTGTGATTTCCATTTAGTTTCCTTTGGTTACATCTCAATAAGTAATAGAAAGTAAAATGTCAGGGTTCTATGCAAGTTCTAATGTATCACACACACAAAAAAAGAGGGAAAAAAAGGAAAAAAACTGAAGCATATGGAGGCCTTCCTAAAGTATCAGGACTCCAGAAGTGGCTGCAACTTTCCTTTCAAATACTGCTCCATGGTATCTTAGTTAATGTCCATCCATTTAAAACACATTAATTCCACTTAGATTCAGTAAGGGCCTAATCTAAAACTCATCAGAAATTGGTGGAAAGGCTTCTATTCCCTGTACTGCACTTAGTTTACTGAACTTGTCTGTGTGTTACTAAACTACTCTCCTTGTACATAATTTGATGTTGGTCTGTTTCTAGAGGGATATTAACTTTGTTTTTAATGCTTGTAGTTGCATAGAAAATTTCTTAGTCCATAGTATCAGACCTTGCTGAATGTTACCTAACAAATGCCTTCAAAGCATTTTAAATGCATTATATATCTTGTCTCAAACTTTTCTTGCAGCTATGATGCTATTATATTTCAAAAATATACTCTATGTAAAAATTGGAAGGCAGTATTACTTTATGAGGCTTTTATATTTCATACTAATTTATCATTTTGCTGCTGACTAGCAGGAAATTTTTTAGCTGCAAGAATATTTGCCTCTTAAACAAAAATACCAAACACTTAAATCACTGTCTTCTCAAGCTCATCCTACACATCTAAAACATTGTGCATGGTGTTTTAAGGGTGTAGTTTTTATTCATGCCACTGTTAAAAGAACCACATTAACATACTTTGGGGGGAGGGGGTGTTGTCAGGGTTTACTGTACTTAAAACTAGCTTGCATACTCATACCCTTGAGGAAAATATCCTTTCTTGCTAAATTCAGCTGTCAGTTAAGTGTCTTTTTATTTTTCTCTTCTAGAATGGTACTGTGCAGTGTGAACCTTTGGTTTGCCCCATCTCTGACTGTCCTCTCAATTCTGCCCTGGCTTATGTGGATGGCAAGTGCTGCAAGGAATGTCAATGTAAGTTTTACTGTGGTTTTCCCTTCTAATGAACGTCCTGAGATCTGTGAAAAATGAACTAAAATCACTAAAAAATGAACCTTTTGGTAAAAATATCCCTGAGAGAACTGGTCAGGGAATGACATATTTGGACTGGGAAAATCTGTTAGATATTTTGCTAAACTGATAACCAAAATGCTTTCATTTTTCAGTTGAGGCTATTTTGCTTTAGTTCAGTGATTTTCTGAAAGCAGATTTCTTATGAAAGATTTCAGTAAAAACGTTAAAAAAAGAAAAGAAAGCAAGGAAGAAAGGAAGAAAGAAAGAAAGAAAAAAAGGAAGTCTGCAGGCTTGTTCTTATTTGTCTTCTAGTGAAATCTGACCTGAAAGGTAGAGACTTGAGAGTAAATGTCTTGTGGTTATTTTGACGAGTGTTTCCAGCACGTCTAAGTCGAGAAGAATGCACTTTCTGTTGCAGCATCAGAAATAGATTCAAATTTAATTCTGCTTCTGTTATTGAGGAGAGAACAAACTTGTACTAGACCCAAGAGGCCAGTGAAAAACAGTCACCTAGAAATGTTCTTTCACTAAAGGTCAGACAGAATTATACAGGAAAGTGAACATGAGTAATTTCATGTTGTCATTTAAAATAGGTGATTACCTTTCTGATTTCACAGGATTTTACAGTTGTTGCAAGGAGGGTCAGAGAAGACGAATTTGAAGTTAACTGGTATCTATTTAAATGGATCATATATAGTATTGCAGGTTGGTTATGGATGTGTCACATATGATGGATATTTATTTTAAGATAAGGTGGAAACCATTCTTGAAATTCAATTTGAAATATGTACACTTCATTCTGTAATAGTCGAGGCTTTTCTGTGGCTTCACCACTGCCATGTAAAACCTTTTACAAAATAGAGAGCAATACATAACTGCTTCAAATGACGTGTGAGACAGGATTCGGGAGGACAGCTTGTATTCCATCGGCCTTGCTTCCGCAGGAGTTTATTAATATTCACTTGTGTTAGAAGTTATTCCATTTTAGGAAGCCTTATTACTTTGCGGTAGATTAGTTCAGAGGAAACTGGAATTTGAATGCCCAGCTGCACAGGTCTTGCATGTGTGTTGTGTGGCTCAGGGACCTGGTCACTCGGGGATGCAGAGAGTTCAGGTCTCCGTTTGAGTCTTTGATGGCTGCAATGCAGTTTGAGGGCTTGATCCTATAGGTTGTGTTTTGTAATCTACTGTATGAGAATTGAGTTGGAGAGACCAGATATTACTGTACAAGTGCTCACATCATAAAAGACTCCACGTGGAGTTATTTTTATGGGGAATCTTGACAAAGATCAAGAAACAAATGGGCATATGGACACTGGCCTCATTGCACAGTGCCAGTATTTCACTTCTTGCGTCTGTGACACAGCTGTGCTGCATTGCAGTGTGGGGATTACTCTGAAAACCCTTCTCTGAGGTTCTTAATGCTAGCCAAAGCTTTTTAACTTCCAGTGCTATTAATCTATTGCCAGTGCATAGTTCAATTTATAACTGCTTTGCATGCATGACACTTTGTCTGACAAACTACCAGAAAAATGAATAGACATAAACTTATTTTCAAAAGCTATCTCTAATTTCATCTAATTTAATCTGAAATATGTAGGGAGTTTTGGTTTAGTATGTGGCTTTGCTTTTTCCTTCTTATGTTTCAAGAGACTGACTCTTTGTAAGGAAAAGACAGAGCACAAACTGACAAGATAATCACCTTTCAGTGGAAGAGTGTGAAGAGCAAAGTTAGAGGCACTGCAAACTGTGGGACCCTCATTTATTCTCCAGGTCCTTTTGATGGAAATGCTGAGTTGTCACAAGTTCATATATATGTGTCAGCTGCATCCTGCCCTCTTGACACCGTGAGTTCATGTCCCGAGCTGATTGCAGGAAGTGACCACAGTTCTTGCTCAAGGGGTCAGATCTGAATTCCTTCATTTGAGCAGTTTCTCAAAATAGCTTTTTTTTTTGTTAAATTCTCATTTCTTAGAATAGTGTCAGGGGCCGTAGCATCTGACTAGGTCACGCAGACCGGACACAAATGGGACATAATTGGGAAAGAAGCTAATAGGGGAGTGTTGCCTAAGCAGCCACTCTCCTTAGCAGTAGATAATCATAAATGGTGAGGAAAAATAATATCCCCAATATGCTGTGCTTTGAGTTTAGTGTTTGTTGCAGGACAGAACGTGTATGGTTCTCTCTGCCTCCTTCCTGTCACTTGGGGTCCCTCGCAGCAGATGGGCTGTTTCTGCCAAACTGCCGGGTGAGGAGAGCTGCCAAGGCCCTGGCCGCTGTGGCAGGGCCTCATTTATTGACAGAATTGGATAGAAATGTAATGTGTGGAAGGCACTGGGTGACCAGCGAGCAGGATTCAGAGGTGGATGCGTTGAGAGTGGGTTGGGGGTCTGGGGTGGATGTGTTTTTAAACTCAAGGATAGATTCGTTTCACACAGCTTCAGCACAACTAACCTTTTTCCCTAAATGTTTACTTAATGGAAAAACATTTAGTGGGGAATCTTGTAGAAAAAAAAATGGGTACTGCATTGATTTTAATCCTTTGTGTGTGCTGAAAGAGAACAAAGTCAACAACAAACATTCGCCTTCTCTCCAAATCCCCACGAAAGAAGTACAGCCTTCCGAGACACATAAATAGTCCTACGTATTGGATGTGTGTTTCAGCTACAGGCAAGCAGTTCAGCAAGGCTCAGGTGAGCTACCAAAGCGTGCCAGGATCGATGGGAGCCTCCTGCAGAGATTTGTCTAGAGCCAGAAAGCAGAGAATTTTCTTGCCTATTCCCAATGCCATTTTAAGCCTATCTGTGAAGGTGTGTGCAAGAGATCATTAACTTTTTCCCTGTGTAAAGGCAAATAAATTGTGTGGTGCTAGGCCCTGATACAAAACAGAGAGAGATTAAGCTCTGTATTGATCCTATAAAATATGACTTTCCACCATGGGCTTGGCTTAAAAAGTACAAAGGCAAGTTCGTTTATTTTAAGTGAGTCATGAAAGGACTGCCAGTATCTTAGGAGCTGAAGCAATTGGTACTTGGTCAGCAAATCTTTTTATGGTATCTTATGAGTTAGGATATTAACACTCTGGCATCACTTAAGTAGCAGTGTGATGTATGTATTTCTTAAATGAGTCGATGTATTTTTTAACAACCTAGCTGATTTTTATTTTTAGTGCCAGCAGTGGTCATTGTACCTGTGTACCAGTGTCTGACACAGTAATAATTCCTCACCCCAACACTGACTTCCAAGAAGAAATTGTTCTGTTCTCATCCTTGTCCTTCTCCTGATGACACTGCAGTTGCTTACAGACCCAATTCTATTACATTGGGTCTTACAGCTCCAGACTCTTTATGTGTCCCAGCCAGTTTCAGTGGAGTTTAAAGTCCGGGCCATCATATCCAAATACACAGGCTGATTTCCTTTTTTATATGTTTGGATTTTTTTTCTCCTGAATTAAGTGGACATTTGGTGAGTTTCTAGCACACTGCAATCTCAGCTGCGCTCTGACACAAGTATCTTAAGCAACTGTAAAAACCACAGGACTTTGTTGGATCAACTCCCACTTCCATTGCTGACAAGTAAGACGTGGTTGCAGGAAGGAGAGAGGTGTGTGCCTGTGAAGGGGCTGTGATTCAGAAAGGTGTTTTAACAAAATGGTTAAAAACACATATGGACATGGTACCTCTCAGTGGGTGAAGGATGGATTTCTGATTTGGTGATCTGTCTTGATTGTTTGCAGGAAGACTTAATTTTATATGTAAATGGAGAGGATTTCTCCTTTCTTCTTCATAATGCCTCAGTTTTTCCTGGAGTTACAGACAATTCTAAACTCCCAACTCTTTTAGCCTACTGACATGGACAGAAGAACTGTCTGCTTCTCATTTTCATAGCAGTTGCACATCAGCAATAACGCAAAATACTATCTAGAAAGGTAAAGAATGTATCTGAAGCTTTCTAGTGAACCTATTAATGTTTGTCCAGGTAGATTTGCAACAGCTGTTGTATTTATTGTGGCACAAGAGAAGAGGCTGCAGTTCAGAGAGAGGTGTTTGAATGAGAGGGTAAGTTTGTACTTGAGCACTGAATTAAGCTCACACACCAAGAGCATCAATACTAAACTCAATGGCTAACAAGGTCTGTTGGAGCAAGGGTGCCATTAGCTGTATTTATATGTGACAGTGGAGCTTGCCTCTCTTTGAAAATGGAGGAAGCAATAGAAATGTGAAGAGAACTCCTTAAAAATGATGATGAAGAGAGGCACGGATCATGTTATCACTTCTTGAGCATTTTGGTGCCCTGCAATTTAATAGAAGATTAGTATGGGACCTGAAATAGTCAATCTGTGCTGATTTGATGGAATATGAAATTGCAGAGTGCTGGTAGCTGGGCCTTCACAGAGACACCTCCAGTGAAAGCCTGCACTGACTGCACTAGTTAGTACTTCTCGATGCCACTGTTCAATATGGTGATATTTTGTGTGTGGTATCCAAGAAAAATCAATGGCTTTAGTTTGTGCTTTCTAAGAAGCACAAATCTCAGAATAACTCATAGCATTTGTTCTTATTTCTTTCTCTCTGTGTTGCATTGTGCCAGATGACAATATTCCTCAAAGAGGATAGGAGCTACTAAGGGATACTGTTTACTACTCAATTGTTGCTGCATTTACCTATTACCACTTTAAATTCCTGCATCTGAAGTCATAGCTCCTGCCTCAACACATTAGGCTTCTTAACAACATGTACTGTAAATTACTGGAACATAATCTTATGGAGGAAGTGTGTCAAACACCACTGGCTGTGATCATGCTCAGGATTAGAATAAAGAAGGGCCCAAGTCTATTGAAATCAAGGCTTTACTATTGTAGATTTTAGACTAAACTGCTGGACTAGTGAATGAATCAAAGCTGTTAAGAAGCTACATTGAGCCATCTTTCTTCAGCAGTTAAGTAATACTCATTCATTTATCAAAGCTTTTTTTTTTTTTTGACATTTTAGAATATAGGGGGCAAGAAACATTCTGTCCAGTGCTTTTGATCATAAATATTAATATGTGGTTTCTTACATATTGATACAAGAGGAGTATAAACCCTTTTATTTTCAGATAAAAACATTTTGGAAAAAAGCAGATAAATTCACCTGCTTTTCTAATACTGCTAAACAAGTTAGCAATGTAGCTGGCATTGGGTTGTTCCCAAGGACTGCAGCAGTTTTTATTTTCTGCTTTCAGTATATAGAATTTCTCAATGCCAGTTAGCATTTTAGCAGAGCCGTGTCCCTTCAGACTCTGCTCTCTAGATTTCCTGTGCAGAAATGGTTCACATCAGCTTTATTCCGTAGGCCTTTGAATCATGTTCAACAATAGCATTACTTCAAAAGGACGGATGAAGAACAGTATATACAATCTTGTAATACAGAGATGAATAAACATTTTATTTTACTGCCTGTTTACACAGGTTTATTACTTGAGCAACTATGTTTCCAATGAAAGGCAGTGTTTTTATTAATTTAGGAATAGCACACATTTTTCTAAAGGCATTTATGTGAACAAAAATATCTTTGGACTCATGCATGTTGACAAAATCAGTGGAGTAATTTTAGGCTTAGAAAGGGGTAGCAGGAAAGTGTAACTGAGGCATCTATGCCCTCTGCAGCTCATGCCTTGGAACCTCGTGGAACTCAACTGGAAGACTGCAGATCTGCAGGCAATATGTGTCAATATATTAGAGAATACCAGTTACTGGTAAATAATTCAGCTTTAGTGTTATTGTGTGCCTGAGGAATGAATTATAAAATGTTTAAAAATATCTTATTCATTATAATACATTAAAGTGTGTAGTGCAGAAAGTTATACATATGAAATGGAAACATAATATTGTTAATTTTATATTTTATCTGTAGAACGTTAAAAATATTTTACATTGAAATCTCACTGTAGGGCCGGCTTACTTCTCTTCCTTCCTCCTACCCCATCCTAATTTATCTAGGCAGTCTGAGAACAGAACCTGCTTTTCCTTTAAATCGCATTCTTACCAGGGAGCTCACAAAATGTTAAATTGCGGTAGCAGCATATTATTTTATTTCTAGTGCAATTAAATCTTAACGTATGCTAGATATGAATATTTTGGCTTTCGGACAGCTGGGAATGGATCGATTGGCAGCATTCCGGTTTTAGCGTGTCACTGCCTCAACTGTAGCAATGCTCATTTAATCAGAATTAACCTAGTGCGGTGTTATGAAATAAGATGAAAATTCCAGTTCCCTTTCTAATCGCAGAACTCGCGTAGGATATTGGGGTTTTCATGTGCTGATTCTATTGCTGCTGAGAAAATACCTTGAGCTAATGTCACCCTGCACCTGTGTCGCTGGAGTCGTTGCTGTCCCCAGCACGGAGCACATGGAGCAGTCAGCAGCTCGTGAGGGATGTTGTGACCGTCCCGCTGTGTGGATTTTGCAAAGGTCCCTGCTGCCAGAAGCAGGGATTCTTAATGGGCATGTTCTTGACGGGCAGAATTTGGCTGTAGGTGAAAACACCAGAACTGCAACCTCGGGTGAATTTCGGGAGTGATTTAGGGAGTTGACTAATTTAGGGAGTTGACCAACCTAAGGGTTTTTATATGGTGTAGCTGACTTATTAGTTTGTCTTTATACTTGTTGAAATTATATAACAACTTCTATTTTTAAATGAACATCCTGTGCTTGAAAAAGTTTTACTTTAATGGTACCAATTTTGCCTGGTTTTCCAGGTTTCATTTTATTCTTGTTTAATTGGTAGCCTTACTTCAAAATCCCCTAAACTTATTTCCAATTTGCCTGATAGATGAGTAAATCTTGAAAATACTAACTTGGCTGATTTACACTGTCATGAACTATTATGGTGAAGAAGAACATTTTTACCTTGCTCAGTTCTGATATATTCCTGATTGATAGAACAGTTAGAATGGTATTGCAGTGACTTTACTGTTTGTAATAAATTGGGGCAGAAAACACCTGGTTGCAATTACCAGATTTTTTTTCCTGTTTTGAAAACAAAGCAAGAAAATGTTAATAACTTATCTGGAAAATAGGCAGAAACCTGTTATTTCTAGTGAGTGATTACTTCAAATGCTTTGGAGGCAAGGAAAGCTCAACTGGTCCCTATATCGTTTGGGGGAGATAATACCACTTTGGGAAGAGCTATAAATTTGAGTGCTATTTTCTTAAGCTGTCTCTTTGGTGAATGTGAATATGACTTAAAGTGCAGCATCCTCTCTAGGTTGGTTTTACAGGGTTGTGAAGTGGGAGGTTTTTGTACGTACTTTCATTGGCGATACTTTTATGTCCCAGAAGTTCAGCAGATCCATGAGGCACCTAAATGAGAAATAAAACTGGAATATAACATAAACAATAACAATCTTGCAAATGGATGCTGTGAAATTTGAAGAAATTTTTAGTAGAAGCAGAATGACTTCAGAATCCTTAAATTTTGTCCATGTGGCTCTGTATATATGCAGCTCCTAGCATAGCAGTAATGTGGGAATAAATACATGTATTTTAAATATAGAAATTGAAAATAAGTATGGAATAAAGGGATCACAACCTAATTTCTTGGTCGTGCGTAGATTAAAACATACTGGCAGCTCGTCCATTCTGCGCATCTGCAGCCCTGGATTTATCCTGCTTCCAGTGCAACACCTGGAGCTCTGTGAAAGCTTCAATCCTAGCTCCTTGAAAGCAAGCAGATTAGATTCTCACCTTGGCTTCTCTTGTATTTAAAAATCTAGCTTGTGTAGACCTGGCAACATCTTTGTGTCATTGCCTGGGAAACTGCTCACCACGCTGTTTAAAGCCGGCCCCTGTCAGTCTGTTTTTTTTGCTGATAATTGATCAGAGACAGAAAAAGCCCCGTCCTTCATTTGCTCCAATACAGCTTCGTGTTTTAAAGACTAACTTCACCTAAGGGTATCTTGACAGAGCTCAAGATCTGTTAAATAAAATCCCGAGAAGGGCTTGAAATAAAATCTCTTGTAGAACAGAAGTGTCTCTCTCCCGTGGAGTGACAGCCCTTGGCCAATACTGCTTCCCTTCCCTTCCCTCTCCCTTTCCCTCCCCATCCCTCCCAAAGGCTGGAAGGTCGTATTGCAAAACAGACAAAATCCCACGTTTTAAAGTGTTACTCTCACCTGATTGTGGTTGACTTGCAAGTGATACAAATTTGTTTGATAGTAACAGCAAGTGAAAGCAGTAATTACCGGTACGGCGGCAGCGTCAGAGTCCTCAGCCGGAACCGCGAGCCTTTCCTGTAGGAACCGCAGCCCCGAACACCAGCCTGCGGCAACCGCAGCCCCGGCCACCACCGCAGCCCCGGCCACCACCGCAGCCCCAGCCACCACCACAGCCCCGGCCACCACCACAGCCCTGGCCACCACCACAGCCCCCAACACCACCGCAGCCCCGGCCAGCACCGCAGCCCCAACCACCACCACTGCCTCGGCCACCACCGCAGCCCCAACCACCACCACAGCCCCGGCCACCACCGCAGCCCCGGCCACCAGCCTGCGGCAACCGCAGCCCCAGCCACCACCGCAGCCCCAACACCACCGCAGCCCCAACCACCACCCCAGCCCTGACCACCACCGCAGCCCCAACACCACCGCAGCCCC
>JAVCKT010006205.1:0-11040 GCA_032273925.1 Rhynchotus rufescens | reverse complement strand
TTCATTCTCAGGTTTTTCCCACTTTGCTGATTGTCTAAAGTAAACTGTAGAAATATGCAATTTTTATTGAACATGGTGAACATAATTCGTACTAATGGCCCTCTCAGTCTTAGACACTGCTGCCCGCTACTAGATTGTTCAATATAATCAACACATATGTTAATGAGAAATAATTTGCCACAAAATTCTCTCAGTATATGACATAGCTGTCTGTAACTATTCTCATATTTCTGAAACTATTTAATAAATAATAATTATTTTAACATCCTTAAAACTCCCTATCTCTTCCTAAGAGATAGATATTAAGGAAAGGCTAGATATTAAGGAAAGGCAGGCTCTCAGAAGCTTAAATGCTTCCAATGCTTAAAGACTTTGTCAAAAAATTAGATGGTTGAATTAAGAGAATGATTGAAGAGAGACAGAAGCTGCTCTGTACGGTCAATGGGAAGAGCTGGGCACTGTCAAAGGCCAATGTTCAGGGACTACAAAGAATTAGGCCCCTCTAAGGGATGGCCCATAAAAGCTGCTTGAAGATAGGAAATAAGAAATACTGGAAATAAATTGTAAAGAAAGCAATATAGTGAGTACAAAGTTTGTGTTAAGTGTATAAGTGTAGCTAGGAAATAATTTGGTTTCTGGAAAGTCTAAATAGGTGCAACAGAAGCAGGAATTACTTTTGACAAGAGTGTTAGCTGTTTAAAAAGGAAACGTACCATGTGACATGTTAATTTGGGCAGTGAGAAAACTTCAGCAAGATCTTTATTAATAGAAACATTTTGAAAAAAAAAGTAATACTAAAGCCTGAAAAGTTCTGGAAGCTGACAGAAACCTAAACAATGTCTGAAATACAGGAAAAATGCAACCAAAGGCAGAACTATTCCATGTGTATTGCTCAGCATACACAACTATGTATGTGAAATGGTGAAATGGTTTGGATTATAAAAGGAAATGATTAAGACAGGCTTTACTTTTTAGAGCTTTCATCAAACTGGTAGGTTTTACATCTGTTCATCATCTCATTTGGCCAAATAGGTGGAATGTTTGAGAGGGATTATAGCTGCTGCCAAAGTTTGCTTAGCAGAACTTCTTTGTCTGTGTTTGCAATAAATAATGCTTGGTCTACCACATGGTTACTAAAGAAAGTTGTGACTTCCTTTCATATCAGTGTGGCCAGAGACAAACCAAGTAAGATTAATACGGGTTAATTAAATTGCTATTTAATATCAACAGAATCTAAATCTCAATAGGAAGCCAGAAGAAGCCTTGCTGGAGAGAGAACACGTGGATCCTATTCGCTGCCAGCATCTTAGCTCATGCATTTTACATGCAATCAGCATTATATAAAAAACTGAGGGATTAAGAGACACAAAAATAACTATTGCAAGAAGGACTATAAACTCAGATGTACCCTCAAACGAGACTCATTGGAGTCAGCTTATTCATTTTTCTCTCCTTTTTGCAAGTGGTTCTTGTGCTTGGGAGTGCACCACAACCGAGTTTTAAGGGAAAAGTTGTCTTGGAAAACCTCTTGATAGCCCTGTAATCTGTGCAGACTCCTGAAAAATAAAAGAATGCAGGTTCGAACTGCCACTGCAGTGAGAAAGCCTGGGGCTCCATCCTTCTTGATGGTCTGTGATAAGCACCACAGGCATGCGTGGGACGCAGGATGGCCCAGCCATCAACAGCAGTTTGCTCTGGGGTGCTCCCCAAGAGCTTAGGAACCCTGGGTTCCTGCATCCAGCTACTGTGCAGCTTTTCACTGGGTTATTAAATACTAACTTACACATTACTACAAACAATCCATACCTCACATTTTCTGATAGGAATGACTCTACAGTTGACACTTATGCTTCAATACTGCTTTATAAGGTATAGATTCTACATTTGTCCTCCAAGAAACTAAAGCAATGATTCCTGCATCTTGAATATTTGGGAATACTATCAGGTAAATACTTTCCCAATATGCTGGAATTTAATGTTTAGGATCAATGTTTTCTTCAGCAGAAATAAGGACCCCCAAGTCTAAGGCTATGCTTAGGGTTATCAGCTGAATGTGTATGTTGTTATCTGCGACCACCCAGCTGAGCATACTGTTGAGCATATTGTACCTGGCCCAGGTCACTGGGTCTGCCATGTACCCATGGCACTGTTTGACTGGATCATGCACTAAGCCCAGGAAGGACAAAAGCAAGCAAGCCATATACATACCTCTGGTGTGGACTTGGGCTCACCAGTAGCCAGCCTGAGGACCCAACAACCCACCCATCATCAGGGATGCCCTGGGCATCAGCTGCCAGCGAGAACCTGAATTGTCTTGGTGTAGCTTCAGTGTGGTGAGAATAATCTGGGGAAAACTCAATTGAAGGGTGGCCCATAAAGAAAGACTGAAAGCAATCATTGTCCTCTGCATTGGAGAATGGTCATTACTCTGCCTTTTAGATTTATTTGACTTGTAAATTATCAGGTGTTAATTGTTTAGTGTTGTCCAGTGTCTGTCATCTGTGGAAAATTGCTTGCCTCCAATAAAATCTTATACATCACAAATGATCTCTCTAGTTCAGTGCAGCTAACCTCGAAATTGGAAAGACTCTCAGACGCCTCTTTAGTGGCATTTCACTGCCCATGGCACTATAAAGGAGCAAGGTCCCTATGAAAAAGGCAGACAGTAGTCTCTGCTCTGTACTGCTTCTGGAAGGAGAGCAGAATTAGCTTTTATGTGTTGCACTGGGTTCAGATACATTGCTGCAGATTAAGATACTGTAAGAAATCTGCAGCTTGAACCTCCCAGTCAGGTTCACTACAGAGATTCAGGTGCAGGCAGGTACCTCTGCTTACCCAGGGGACCATTTCTACAGTTGCTTAAGTGTTTAAGGAGCTCTACAGCTCCAAATACAAGCACTGAGAATGTCCAAGTATCTCGGAAGCATAGTAGTACTGCCTACTACTGTATTTCCCCTGCCTCAAGCAATTTGGCCTTGTCGTAGGAGTTTATGTTGGGTTTGGCTAACCCCTTAATTTCATTATCCTCCTTTGCTTACTAGGCTGGATATGGTCTTCATTTTTTGTACTCAAGTTTAGTTTTCCGTGATGTCAACAGATTTCAGGAAAGCTCCTCTGCTGATCTCCTCATTCCAGGATTGAATAAATAAGTAAGTGAAACTTGCTAAAGTCACATTATTATTATTATTATTATCATTATTATTATTATCATTCCTCCAGTTCCCTGAGCTAGGGGTACTTCTGACAGCTCACGCAGAGCACAAGACTGTCAGTAGTTATCTTTCAATATAATACACTAATGAGAAAATTTCTCATCAGATCTCAACAAGTGTGTTTTGTTCCTTATAACGTAATGTTGACATACTTGTGCAGTGCTGTTCTGCGCCTGGATGTCAAAGCACATTAGACTTGTACATTGTGTTCTCGAGTTTAGTTGGTAAAAATAAATTAACACCTTCTGCAGTTCCAATGGTTGATTGAGTATTTTCAGTTCCATTGGTGGTACGTTTACAACCAAGTGTCTGGAAAACTGTAGAGACCTTTATTGGAAATCACCGGATATTTCAATATCCAATGAAATTTCTGAAGCTGATTTAAAAAAGAGTAGATCAAGTTCATCTGCAGGTTTATTTATTAAATACCTGGGGAAAAAAAAAGTGACTTGAATCATTTCACTAAGTAAGCAGATTAAAAAAAGGATTTAGTGTAACTTTAGACTAGCAGCTACGAGCATTTTGAGCCTCAGTCCTAAACTTTATGTCAGAGTCTTCATTGACTGTTCACACTGGTGGTAGCCTCTGTAGGGTCTGGGTACTCTGTGTTATCTGGAGTCTTTTTATAAAATACACACAACCCTTCACAGACGCAAAGAGCACATAGCATGTGGTCAGACATGTACACGGTAACTAAAACTGGGATCCACTTTAATTGACAGTAATGAACTCTGACTGTGGAGCAGTAGTTATTTCTGCCCTAAATGACAGACTGCCATGTCCTATTATCTAGAAGTTCCAAGGCCTGACACACTCTATTTCATCTAATGAAAACAGTTTAAAAAGAAAAGACAAGTTAACATGTACCAGTATGGCTGTATATGGAGTTATATTTCCCCAGGTAGCCAAGAACTAAATTCCAGTGTTTTTTCTAACCGTGACTGTTTCGGGCAGTTCATTTTACTTCAAGGTGTGCTTAAATCTAAAACAAGGACTTGAATTAGCACAAGGACTCAGTAGCGCGTTATCTGCACTTTATCCCTGGACAGGACAGGGGAAAAGGTTGGAGATAACACGAGGGATTACTCCTGCCTGAAGAAGCATTTTCCTAGGGAGAAATGACCACAGTTTATTTTCCACAGGAACACAAAGTGAAAGCTAAGGCTGTGCTCCTGCTGTCCACATCAGGAAAGGATGGTTGGAAAGGTAACAGGCTAACGATGGACCTACTGGAAAGCCTCACCCTGTCACCCTGTCTTCCTCTTGTGTTTCACTACTTAATATTTGCGTCTGAATAAGCCCTTTGCCATCCATCCATGTTCGGCTTTTCAGTTCTGCAAGGCACTGCCTGCAGTTTGGCTTTGAATTCATGCAGGCCTTGAGCCAGGGCTTTGGCATCTTCTCTGCTGGTCCACACATCAGTGCACAGGCAGGCGTTTGGCCATGAGGCTCGACTCCACTCGAGTGCCCACGAACCCTATAAGAACATCTAAATTCTAGAAGGAGATTGAGTAACCTGGTTCATCCTTACAGACTCATGTATTTAGCAGGATTTTACCTGCCTACCTATGCTGAAGTTCATTAAAATGAGAAATTCTTCCTTTGGAATCCTAGAAATATTTCGTTAATTTATAATTAAGATAAAGCCTATATATCATAACATTTGTAAATGTCAAAGGATTTATTTTCAGTGTGCCTTCAAGGCTTAGGAAATACAGGAACTTTCCTAAAAGGCAATTGAGCAGTCTTTTGGACGTAGCATACTCTGTACCTTAACGCTGCACCTTTTATACCACAACAGTCATCAAGGAAGTGAAGTGTGCTTAGAGACAGGAATAAAGGTCTACAAAGTTTTGTATTGTCCATTTTGAAACTGCATAAGGAATCCCTAGGGCAAAAAGGAGAATTTGAAACGGATACAGAATGTAAACTAAGTGTCACAACATTTGCCAAAAAATAAGGTGCTTTTTAAAAAAAAAAAATTTTTGCACATATACCTCAAATGAGTGAACTTTGTATCAGGCACTAGATGGGCAGACTTGAGACAGATGACCAAAATAAATGCACACATATGTAAAGATATGAAATGCTGCTGGAGGAGTTTGAGCTAAAAGCATTTAGTTAAGCTGTTTGTGATATAACTTCTATTATCACAATCACAATGAAGTTGCAGAACGTTTTTTGAAGAAGCAAATGAAAAATAAAGGTGTGTACTACAGCAAAAAGATGAACAATATTAGTCTGACTCAATATCTTCTTCAATAATAATTCCACTGACTGTATTAAATCTCTCTGTAGTATAAATATAAACCAGCTGAAAGTCTAAAGGGCGTGTACAGGCAGGTAAAATACCAGAAATATTTTAACTACTTTTAATAAGAGGAAAGAACACAGGCCTTCCCTTCTGGACCCATCCATATCTGAAAGAAAAATGCAGGTCATGCAAATGGGATAAACAAGATGGGCCAAAAAGACTGACTTTGGCCAAACACAAGTTGTCATGTGTGAGGTTCATCTGGATACAAATCTTCACCTTCCTCTGCAATGGAGGGGTAAATTCTGTCTGTGCAGAACATTTTCAGAAGCCCTTGAAGTACTGAGGTAAGTAGCTCTGGCTACTTAATGTGTGAGCCAGAAACGAAGCTTGTTTCATCTCTCCTCACAAAGCACTTTGAAAAGAAACCTATCAATTCAGCTTCATCTTAAGCAAGCTCTACATATAGCCATGATTAATTGTAAGGTTCCCTTACTGCCACACTAAAATCTCTTTCCATTTTCCTGTGGTCCGTGTGCTCTTTGATACTGTTTGAAGGATACTGCATCTTTGATTTGACACTTTTAAGAATATAGTGTTTTCTTTCATCTTCTAGATACCAGTGTTTTTGTCTCTATACACAGGATTTCTATTTCCATCAGTAGATATTCAGCTTAAAATAAATCTGACAGTCTAGATTGGTATACACTTTACTGGAGGGACATAACAACGCAGCAGTTCTGAATTTGAAAATAATTTTATCAGTTTTTCCATTGTATTCACCTTTAGAATAACTAACAGTCTCTATCGCACAGCTCTTATATTCTTTCTAACTATTAACTGAATAATTCAGCATCCTGAAATTGCAATACATATGTACTAATAAAAAAAAAAAAAGCACACATGTGCTAAATGCACTATTTATCTGAAAGATGAGCCTAAGTCATAGCAATTCTACTCTAGTATGAATTTCCCAGTTTTTCAGATGATAAAGATGCACTGCTGGCTTCTAACTCACATGCCATTTAAATGGCCTTTCATTTGTGTTTATAGTTTGTTTTATCAACAGGAAAAGAATAACATCTAGGATTCAGGTGACTTTCTGGTTGAATTCCTTAGAGAAGAGTAAAGAAGATATTATCAGATATAGTCAGGCTGAGCTGAGAGGCAGGTATTTTAAATGTACACAGAGTGATTTGTTGCAGGGTTAGAAGGTTTAAAGAGTTGCCATCCCCACTCTGAAGAACCCGTACAGTGCTCTGCTTTGAAATTTGTGAACTCCGCTTACAGACGTGATGGGAAACAGGAACTATTTTGATTACAAATTTAGACTCCTCATCCCCAGAGGTCTTAATAGATCTCAGGCTAGGGACAAATTCAGGCTCTTTTTTCATGCTCCGGGAACTCTGGAACAGTAATTCAAGACATCCACGTTTAGCTGCTGAAAGCCTGAATAACCTTTTGTGATCAGTTCTTGGAAAAAAGGCTCTATCCTGCTTGCACAACATGACCAATCTTCCTGTCTTCATCAGCACAAGCAACCCTGCTGGGTAGCCAGGGGACTCCCAGAGAATCTGGAGGGAATAACTGGTATTTTATTATTTTCCGTAATTCGCTCTCAACAATTTGTGAATACTGTAAATATAGATGTGTAGGTGCACCAGCAGCTACAAAATACATAGTAGACTCTAATATGAGGGTCCAAAGCAATAGGAGGATTTCGGTAAGAGCTCATCTGGTTATCTCTGAGCTGGCTGGCAGGGAAGCAAAGTGCAGAGAAGCATTTTTGAGACACATTTCTACATGTTGGGCTAATGAAGGCACACTTTGTCTTCATGCTTTTGCTTTTAGATCCTTTTACTTTCATACCTCCTGCCTCATAACTGCAACCAAACTAAAAATACACTTCTTGGAGTCAAACTCTTTGTGATGTAACTGGCAAACTCTTGGTGGAGAACATTGTAGGGGAGCAGAGACTGGATATTGCAGAGCTGTTATCAGGGAAGCCTGAAAGAGGAAGGAGACACCATAGTCTCCAGAGACAGTGGAGGGTAACATATTTTGAGACAGGGCATGTATGAGATTATAGCAAAGGACATAGGAATGCATAGGATGCCTAGGAAGGAGAAAAGAGCACTCCTGTCTTTGCCAGAAGTTCATTGCATGGAAGATAGTTTGGAAAAGACAGCAATTATCTTCTGAAAAACTAAAGCAGTTCTGATGGAAGAAATCCAAAATTAGTAGAATCACTTGTTTTTCTGTTTTGTTTTTCTTTTTTTTTTTTTTTTTTCTGAGAAATCTTATTCCAGTGGGGGCAATCAGGAGAGGAATGCCACAGAAAATAGTAGTTTCTATGCACTCTACAAATTGTGCTTCCTGCACAGGCCCAAGCCAGAAAACAAAGAATCATGAGGAAACTGAAGAAAAAAAATATCCAAGCTTCTTCCAACAAAAGCAAAAACTTAAGATATGAGCAAATGAGCTCATATTACAAAAGCCATGTTTTAACTGAGATTAATTCATTGTCATACAGGACATTCTTTGTACTTTGGTTTCTGAAGCAGCTGGCATAAATCACCTAAGCAGCAACTGTTTAAAACACAAACAAATAAAAACTTGTGGTGAGTTAATCTGACATATGATTGCAAGAAAATATTTTGGCTCCTTCAAAAAGTGGCAGTCATGATCACTTGAGTTTACAAACTGTCAGCTGCTTCCAAGGTGTAAGCTTATTACCTTCCCAGTATTGAAGTTCCAGAAGAAGAACATGTCTAAGAGGTTTTAGCAGAATATTTATAAAATGGATTGCTGGCAAAATTGCTCTTGTGCATTTTATGTCAAGGAGGTTTATAGGTGAAAACCTGTCTAGTTTCTGTATACACATTAAATAAGGGAGATTAGCTAAATGTCCCTTTTGGAGATGGATTATGGGAACTCTTAAACATTCTCAGTATTCAATCTGTCTGACCAGAGCATGCCATTAGCTTCACAGTTTTCCAGACTGGGTTTATATACACTGCAAAAAAATATGTTTTATGGTATTGACAGCCATACTACTAATTCCATCAGTAGTCACACTCCAGCGTGAGGGAGCACATGACCTCAGATTTACACAGAAGCAAACAACAGCAAAACTTTATACAGAAAACAGTGGGTTCACCATAGAGTGCATGAGGAGAGAGGAAGGACTGTTTCTCCAAATCACAAGTTTATTCTCCTATGTGTTGGGCATGGTTGGAAATCAGTAACTCAACAGGTATTGCCTGCTCTTGACCTATTTCTCTGCTAAAAATACCTGATACTCCCGCTGCTCTCTCTAGACAAGCTTGCACATCCATAACCAACCCCCTTATTAATTTACTCCAAATATACAGCAAACAAAATATGATGTGTGACACAGTGTGAGTGTACGGAAGATGGCATTATAGAAGATGCCATGTTCACATGGAAGATGCCATGCTCACATGCCATTACAAAATCCTAATGGTTTTCATGTTGTCCTGCATGAGGAACACAGCTCTTCATGGATTCAGCTGTGGAGCAGACTTGAGATTAAAGCTCTCACTACCATGTTGGGAGCATATGATTGCAAAGAGGACATCTGATGAATGGTGCTGCTGCATGCTGAGACCTCCTCCTGCACATTGCAGCAATAGGGATCTTGAAGACATTTTTCTAGTTATAAATGCAGACTTTTGCTGTTATAAATCCTCTCTGAGTTTGAGAAAATCTGCCACATACCTGGTCGCATTTTAAAAGTTTTGAACCTTCAGTGGTTTGAAAAAAATGCTTTGGATAACATTGTAGCCCCACTGATGTTTACAAGAGCCTTGTCATTCATTTTAGCATGTCCTGTATTTCAAGCCCAGTAAATAATGGTAAAAATAGCTGCATATAACCAGTTATTGGTTAGAGTTTGCACTTGTCCAGGCTCAGCTCCTGTTGATGAGGCTGCAGCTTGAATCTACTGTCTTTAAACATTTCAGATATCTAACTATAAGCACTTAGAGTCAAATTAAGCACTTCATTCAAATATCTGACTGTGATAAATAGCCAAAATGAATCTGATAATTCTGCTCCTGCCTCTGTTGGAGATTTCTCAGATTGCAAGAAGAAATTAAATGCTTCTTCTCTTTACTGCAGCTGCAAGAGGAGACCAAAAGGAAATTATAAAAAAAAAAGGGTTACTTCCTATGGCCAGTGAATAGCCTCACTTGGCTCTGTGCTCAAGATTTCTTACACTATGTAATTATTGTTTTTACATGATTCTTCACTTGAAAAGGGTTATTTTAAAAAAATGATTGAAGAACTCAGTGAAAAGTGCCTACAACAGCTCAGTCAGCTTAGCTATAGCATTTTTTTCATTGAAAATAGATGAATACATTAAATAGGTGAACAATAAGAATATCTTGCTGTTTATCTTGCTGATTAACTACCAATCTCAGTGATATATGGGAACAGGCAATTTTAGAATCCATATTTTTCTTTGTCATATCGCAAACATTCCGAAAAAGCAGAGCAAACACTGACAGAATAAGGGAAAATCTAATTGCAATTAAGTGATATTGCAGTGTTCACAATGAAAGTATTTATCATTGTTTATAGCTCATACGAGTATTTAAAAACTCCCTGAGATGGAGAGATCCGCCTCAAATATTGGGCTTTTCTCAAGACATGATAGACCTTTGGAGTTAAAAAAATTCAATTTAATTCAGTTCATACTCTGTTCTCACCAAAAGAAGAATGGGACAGGATGTGGCCTTTGAGCCTATCACAGGCATTTCTAGCTTCCTCTTACCTGAATTTTAATAAAATGTAATAAATTCACAAAACTGTGAAGCACGGAACATTCAGGTGATCATACAGAGCACTGAGGATACTCACAGCCACAGAGAAGTGATGTGATTCTAGGAGTGATGGGAGCCCACCTCTCCCAGAAATCAGTCTTTTGAGCATCCCAGCCTTCCCACACCTGCGAGGTAGTTATAGAGAAGTCAGCGGTACTCTCTTTTCAAAGATACACAGCAACAGGACAAGAAGCAATAATCTCAAGTCGTTTCAGGGGAGATTTCATGTGGATATATGAAGCATGCTTCACTTTAGGAACAATCAAATATTGGAGTCATTTGGCCAGAAAAACGGGAGACTCTCTATTGATGGAAATATTCAAAACTGGGCTAGACAAAGCTCTAGAAAGCCTACAGCCTTGTCTTCAGCTGAAGGTTGAACCATCTGAAGCTTGGACTAAATCATCTCCAAAGGTTCCTTCCAGCCTGGAATTTTATCTCAGAACTTCTTGTTCTTCTGCTCTCTTACAAGTTGTGTTTTTAGTGCTTAAAAAAGATTAAATTCTCCAGACTATGTTGTTTATCTAATTAATATGTGGGAAGTAAGATGGTTAAATCATATCCATGGGGTTCAGACAAGGGGTATAGCTTGGAAGTCAAACAAAGGTATTCAGCTGTGGGTCTAGAAACACTGATCACTAGAGTTTTGTCTACCGCGGTAAGATGTACTTGTCTGGTATGATCCTGGGCACATATACCAGCAGTCTGCATCACTGGTAACAAGCTT
>JAVCKT010006202.1:0-20841 GCA_032273925.1 Rhynchotus rufescens | reverse complement strand
GAATGGCCTTTCTGAGAATAGTAGTTCCGCAATCTGAGACTGGAACACTTTGATCTCAGATCCTTTGCCTTTTCTGCTATTTCAGTCCAGCTGATGAAGTCAGTCTGAACCACGTCTGTGCTTAAAGTTGGCTGGATCAGTATGCAAGTCATTTTCTTTGACAACAGGGAATGTCAGACTAGTGTGACATGTTGTGTTTCCTTCTAGGTAAAGCTGGCAATAGCAAGTGGCTTGGTGGCTGTGGCGGTTTCTGTCTGACTTGTTCAGCAGATGGCTCTGATATGCTACAGCTCAGTCTCTTGCTTTGAAATACATAAGCCTTGTCTAATTTTGTGATGCAGAGAGACACACTGGGACACAGAATTATATACCTTTTATCACAAGTGGCATTCCACATTTAGTGGTATGGTGCCAATTATGTATTTCAGGATGTCTTCAAAAATTCCTGACGTGACAAAGTTTTCATTTGAAGGGAAAAAACTTAAAGATAAATTAATACTCTTACCTTCAAATATGTTTCTATGCTGATTACTCAACACCACTAAAGGAGTGAGATTTCTGCATGTATATTATCATTTACATTTGAGCTTCAGAGTCTAATTTCATTCCTCATTAGGATCACTATCATGAAGCTGTGCTTCTTTATAATTGGAGATTACCTTTAGGTACTTTTCAAAGTGACATCTTTAAAGAAGACTATATTTTATTATGGTTTTCACTAGCCTAATATCTGAATATTTTGCTTTTAAGTCCATTTGGCAGATTTTCACTATCTATTTTCAGCAATGAAATGTTGCTATCCCACCGTCTTCTGAGATTGAAGAGCAGACACAAATTCTGATCTAGGATTTGGCTTTCTGAAAGTACAGTCATTACTGCACACATTTTCCAGCATCTTTAATAGTGTATTGACAGAGAAAGTTGTACAGTGAAGAGATATTGTTGGTCTATGTTGCTGAATAATTCTGCAATTCTAGCTTAAAATGGAGATACAGATATGGAAATGAAAGAGAGAAAAAAACAAAGTAGGAGATACACAATTTTAGTCGTGACTGGGAACCACAAGCCAATTATTAGGCTCTAATTTGGAAAACAGAGTAGGATTGTTCTATATAATGCTTATTTCTAGGCTGACAAGGAAAATGCAGAATTGCCTTTATAACAAGCTTGTTATGTGCAAGTGAATCACTGTTAATAAGATTCCCGAAGTAAGGAACCGATATGTGTTTTCATGCTTAAGAATTAACACAAATGCCAAAATTAAAAGTGAGGAAAGGTAGTGAGAGTGAGATACTTATTAAATGGTAGAAGTTATTTCTGTCTTTTATTGCAGATGCTTGAAATAACTGCAGAATAGTACAAATCTAACTGATAGTCCTTGGTCCCAGGACCTTCCCCTCTCAAAGACTGAGGGGATTACCTGGATTTTATTTGTGGCTTTTTTTTTTTTTTTTTTTTTGTGTGTGTGTGTGTGTGTGTGTGTGTGTGTGTGTGTGTGTGTGTGTGTGTGTTATAGCACGTTTGGAACCTCTTCTAAGGTAGATACTGTCATCAGAAGGTGTTCCAGCTTTGAAAAGCATTTATTATCTTGCCAAGGCAAAAAGAATTTGGAGGACTGGAGCGTAAGCACTGCATTGCACCCATTTTTAGAGGCCCACAGGGATTAAATAACCTGCCAAAAATCACATGAGCACTCTGGGGAAGCATCTAGAAATTAAAGATCACAGGATTTCAGGTGCAGTTGTTGCAGTCATGTAACCATATGCTCTCTACATCATCAGTGCAAGTCTCCAGGTATTCCTGGACTGCAAAACTCAGCTTCAAAATGTCTGGTAACCAGGACTCATCAGCTCAATAAAAATGCATTTTTTGGTTTTCTCTCCAGCAACCACATGGAGAAAGTCATTTATAAGTCACTTAGCTTACAAACACCTGCACAAGTACTTGAACATTCCTTAACTTAAAAATTAGTTAAGTATAACGATAAGCAGAAATTAACAATAAGCATCTCCTTGTAGTAAACCTCAAAGGAAAGCAATCGGTATAAAGCATGGAAAAAAAGAGAAAAAAGTACATAGCTCTCATATATTTTCCTTGTCTAATATATTGCAAATATGAAATTGAGGAACACATACACAACTGCAACTGGCTTTTGCTAACAATGATAAATAAGTAAAAATAATGGTAACACATTGGAGGAAAAATCATACTTGGAAGAGAAGACACCTTCACACTGCTTGAGCCCCAAAGTAAGAATATATAGGGAATGTATTTGCCACTTAAATGTAAGCATTTATTTTTCTTAATATTTTATTTTAGTACCTCTTTGCAAGTAAATAAGCTTATTGTGGTAGAATGAAAAATATTCATCCATTGCTAAATCCAATAAAATAATATTCAATTTTCTTCTAGCCCTGTACAGGCAAACCTGTTGAAGTTTAGCACAAGTTTTATTTAAGTGAAGACTTCAGGATTTAGTTAATTTAGTAGCATGTTCATCTGGGCACTTTCATCCTCTAACTAGACAATGTTCTCCTCCTGCATATAAAGCATACCAAATTAATGGAAGTTTTCATTCATTAGGTGAGAGCACAGTTCAGTTTTGCTTCAGTCTTGTTTCTTATTATTTGAATTAACTAACTTTTGGTTTACAGATGATTTAAATACAGACACAGGCATACTAGGACCTGAAGATGAGCCAGAGCCCTGAGCTGGCATATGAGCACACCGCAAACACCAAAAGGTCTTTTCTTCCTCACAGATAGGCTTTATGAGGACAAGGCTGACCTTATCATTCTCTACAACTACCTACAGGGAGTTTGTAGCAAGGTGGGAGTCAATCTCTTCTCCAAAGTAACTACCAATAGGACAAGAGGAAATGGCCTCAAGTTGTGCCAGAAGAGGTTTGGGTTAGATATTAAGAAAAATTTCCACACAGAAAGAGTAGTCAAGCATTCGAACAGACTGCCAAGGAAGTAGTGGAGTTATCATCCCCAGAAGTGTTCAAGAAATATGTAGCTGAGGCATTTAGGGACATGGTTTAACAGGCATGGTGTTGAAGGGTTGGACTCCGTGGTCTTTAAGATGTTTTCCAACCATATGGATTATATGATTCTATGATTCTAAGGTCAAAGAAGTCATTTTTAAAGTTGAATTTTTAAATGATATTTCAACACTTTCAAGAAATGAAAGAGTTACGAACCAGAGTTTCTCCTTCCTCTTGGGCTTTTTCCTGAAGTTTTTGGCTTAGTCTAATGATTTGCTGTGCTCTTTCTGGACTATAAGAAATGCTATGTGTGTAGAATGTGTTAAGTCCACGGAGTAGTCTCTTTTTTGTCTTCTCTAGATGGTTGCTGGGTTTTGTCTTCTCTAGATGTTTGCTCCACTTCTAGTGAAGCCTTCACTAGAAGTTTGCTGCTGGTCTTGGCATGCTATGCCCGCCAGTGGCATCATCCTGATTGCTCACAGGATGAGCACAAATTCCCCTCAATGCAAAATGTTTAGCCTTTTGTGAGGTTTAACTGGTCAGTATAAGGCATTGAGTCAACTTTCTCTCCTGCTACCCTTTGCAACAAGGCCTAGCACAGAATGAGACAGCGCAGATTGGAAGCAAAGAGATTAGACCATTACACAATTCATCACAATATCCTTCCTTAACATTGTCTCCCTCATTGGCTCTCTTTGCATTCTCTGCTCATATTTCGTATATTCATTTGTTTGGTTTGCTGGAAATAAGATTTTGAATTCTTCCAGGCTTAGACTTTATTTTCCTGTGAGTCTGAACAACATCTCACATAATGGAGCCCAATTTTCTTTCATGCCCTTGGTCACTATCAGAATATAGATTATAAATTATACTGATAATATGCCTCTGTTAAATACTTTTGTTCATGTAACAGTCCTTCTTTCTCATCCCTACGTTGTATTTTAGAGAGGTGATTGGTAATAGCTCAAAGCAGATTGTGTTGTATGTATGTTAACAATGCTAGCAAAGAGAGATAAAAGTATTCTTGTTGAAAAAGTGGCCACTGCGCTCTTAGGTCAATGTGCAATATTAATTTGCTGTAATTTCAGTTTCCAGTAAGCTGTCCAATACATCTCTGTTTCAGTGCCTATTATATCTGTGTTATCATCTTCCCCTCAAACTAATAAGAGTAATTTCATTAGTCTGGACATTCAAAAAAGCAAAACTTTTGCCTGAAATTAATAACACCCACAGATTAATCAAAGGTAATTATATTAGGAGAAGTTATGTCTTCTTGTATCCTGAGTCATAAAATGAAATTCTCATTAAAATTGTATTACATTCATTACGCATGTATACCCAGATTCCCAGAGATATACATTATATAAGAATCCCCATTTCAATATTGCTTGCAAAACTCATTTTGATTCAATCCGGAGTTTCAGCACAGGAGTGTTCTGTCTGAGGAAACCATGCAGTTCCTATGCATGCAACTTGGGTTTTTCTGCTTTGCATAAAGAAATACTGGATTCAGCTTAGCAAAGGCCATAAATTTCACTTGGTCGACTTGTAGATCCTCAACTGCTTTTGTTTGTAATGCACTTGTGTTTCAGAAGGGTAACTAAGCTGCTGTGACAATTCTTCCTTTTAAAAGGCAACCCAAAATCACTCTTGTTTTGGTTATGTAGTTATATATTTTCTGCCATTGAGCAGCATGGTTTACTGGGCAGAAGCCTATATTAGAATTCATGTGCTGAGTGTTGCTTTTTTTTTGTGTGTGTGTGTGTGTGCTCAATTTCATTGCTCTCCCACTCTGTCCTCTAACTTTTTATTTCTTCTCTGTTGAGCTCTGAAGAGGAACTCATTCTTTCTATGAATCTATACAGTGCCTATCACAATGCAGCCCTGACCTTGTTTGGGACACTGCAGTACTGTGAACAAGAAAAATATTAATTAGCTGCTGTGTCTCGGCCAAAACATTTGCCCTTCAATGGTGCCTGAGGATTTTGCTCTACCTATTGGTTACATTAAGGATTGCCAAGTCTGTGCTTTTGTGGTGAAAAGTGCTAGAGAAATGTAAAGTGTTAGCTTTCTCTAAGGCAAGATAACTATTAGAAAGGTTACTGTAAGCAAGAGACAAGGTTATGCAGTCCTTTTTGAGACCAATAATATGTTAATTACTTAGGAAAATAAAAAAATCCCAGGGAGGGGTATTTCTCTTTTCTCTTTTAACTTTGTTCACCAGCAGTACGTCATTTATTGATGTAATTTTTTATCTTATCTTGGAAAAATTCCATTGCTCCCACTTCCTTTTGACTCACTTGCTGTCCTGCAAATTGCCCCTGAAGCCATTTTGCTATTAAAAATACTACTATTAAAGATTACAGTCTACTGAGGTTGCCTGAATGAGAATGATACGTAAATAATTAGTAAAAATATAGCTGGGTTTTGGAAGCTTTTTCTGTTTCTTAAAATCATACTGTTCTCTACCGGAAAAGTCTCTAGCTGCCAACAGCTCTAGTATGGAATAAATAAAATAAATGAATTGTGCACGTAGCTAATTTGAAAATTTTCTACATAAAAGTATTGTCAAAAACTTGAAATCCAAAGCAGTATTTCTGAAAATGAGAGATCCTGGTACTCAGTGAGATCTGTTGTCTTTTCTGGAATATACAGTTATTCTTTATATTTTCCCCTGTTCCTTAATGAGTAGATTTACTCCTCGGATGTGACCAATCAATAATCTCTACAATAGAAGCAAGCTCAGAGGAGATGGACAAGGGCAAGGTGCTCATGAAGCTCAGGAAAGGTGCAGTGTATAATTCATTAATCACTACTATTGCACAGAGAACTGACTGTCTCAACACAAAGGGGACCAGAGAGAGATCTTTGTGTTAGCCTGGTAGTCATAGACAAGGTGTAAATGTTCCTTCCTGAGCTGACCCAAAGAATGTAAATATCTCCTTGAGATTAGCCAGAGCACAATGAAGGAAGTGTGGCTCAGCTCAACACAGAGTACAAAACCTCAACAACTAAGGAAGGAATTTTGAAGAGAGCAATGGACTTGAGTTGTCTTTAGTCCATATATTCCTCCCTTTCCAGATACTGGGGATGCCCAGCTTGGTAACAGTGAGCATATTAGACAGACTGATAATGGCATAGGTATTGTAAGTGAACTCTGAAAGTGTGTACTCTTGAATAATGATTTCAGTATATTGTATCACTCTGCTAAATGAAAAAAAAATCTCATATAACATCAAATATATTTAAAGTAAACTTTTAGATTACACATTGTACTCTCCGTATGTGTGGATTATATAAAGAATCTATTCAGAGTCCTGGACTCTGACACTGGATCATGATGAAAACATAGTACACTGGAGAGAGACAACTCTACTTCCGGAGTTCTAGTTCTGATCAATTGACGCTGATGCCACAGTTTAACTGTGAGTCCAGACCATAGTGATTGTCAGAGCAAAAGAGCCATCAGAAAGTCTCCTTACACCTTGAAAAAGGAGAGATTAAAAAATTCAGCTTCCTAGAGGCATAGCACTAAAAGCAAGTTAAAACACAAACAAACAAACAAAAAGAGAAAAATCTAACCTACTCTTCTATGTTACATAAAATAGTCATTTTGTTTTAGTGTATTTTTGGTGTTTTCTCCCTGTAGATTAAGAAAGATCTGTAAGTGGAGTTATCTCAGTGCAAGGAGATGGAAAGCAGGATGAGGATGTGTTGAATATGGGATTGCAGCTTGTCTGTGTGTGCTTCCAAGATGAGGAAGGAGAAGTACTATTAGTGATGTTGTTAGAGCTGATGCCTTGCATGATCTTAACCTGGGTATGTCATGACTCACTTTTCCAAAATGACAATGAGAAGATATAATAGCCTTTCAAGTTACTATCTTAGCAGGAGGCTGTACATCAGGGACCTGGGTACAGGTGAGAGAAACCTCTGAAATCAGGCACTGTTGCTGATGCCTTTCAAGTTCAGTTACTACATGCAGTAGTTTTTTGAGAGGACAACTGTGAAGGACAGCTACATTTTATTCCCAGATATAACATGGCCAATAGATCCTATTGTCACAGAGGACTTCAAATACAATAGAAATAATTCATTTAGCTACTCAGCATAGTACTTCAGGATGCTTGCAAAAAACCTTCCTTGAAGAATCCAAAGGCCAGAAACAGACTTGTAAGGAGCTCCCAAGCAACAGAAGTGACAACATATCCATGATCAGGTTGTCATGGCTGGTCAACTGTCAGAGGAGCTTCCTATGCATAATATATCCAAACTTGCAGTCTGTGGTCACAAACAACTATAGCTGCAAGGGGAGAAGAGTGGGTCATACGAACAAGTATGTCTCATCATACTGACTACCTAGGTTTGGGGTTATCTAACAGCAAGGATGGACAAGATGCAGGCTTTTTGCTCTTCTATTATCGCAAGAGACATCCTGATAATGTCTGGTTGCACCTCTCTTCATTTATATCCTCTTCTTTGTGCTGACCTTGAGATGCCTCCTCTCTACTCCTTGCATGTTGGAACATATCCCAAACAAATCCTTCAGAATCTGGCTAAATTAGCTCATGCAAATTGAAGCTTGGTGTCAACTGGGCTTATTTTTATTCATAGGAAAGCTTGGGGAAGGTGTTACAAAAAAAAAAGGTGTGGACAGAAGGATCTTCTCAACAGATCTGAGAAAGTAAATGTGATGGAACCAGATTAAAAAAGAGATGACAAAACTGGGCAGAAGTCACCATTACTCCCAGCGGGCTCTTGTGAATCACTAGATGGCAACAGTGACAAATCAAGAGATAATGAAATGGACATAGTGCTCCTTTATCAAGTGGCTCCATTGTATCAGGGCCTAGCAGAAACCACCCCTATCAGGAATAAAACTTGTGTTTTGCTCCTGAGACACTATAGAGCATCAAGAAAGGTTTTATTTTAAATTTCATTATCTCAGTTTCACCAGTGGAAAACAGATTAATCCTATTAGCACAGTTATGTGACAGAGAAATTAAAACTAAGGTCTGCTGCAAAAACTATAGGTGCTTTAACATAATTTTTGTCCTCTTACTATCTCTCTGAGTTTAGTACATATATCCAGTACATATATCAGGAAATTATCTCATAACTTCTCTTTAAACACTTTTTAAGTGTGTGTAGCACTGAAACACGTCAAAATGTATTTACTTACCTCAAAATCCGCAGATTGACTGTTAGAGGATGTTGCACTGATGTGGCCTGGTTCAGCTTTACTCGCAAGGTCATCTTGGAAGCGAATAATACCATAACTGGGAAACTGGATGGCGTTTCTGAATCTGTCGTCTTTCACTTGTTCTTCCTAGCTTATGCCTAGAATGCATTTTTTGAAATTGGCTGTAACATTTTTTTTAAAGCTTATAAACCTGTAAATTTTTTTCTAATTTAGTTTAGCAAAGCTTATTCTTCTATGGAAACATTTGCATGATAGAACTGAAGAAATGAGTAAAATTCGTAATTAAAAAACAACTCTTCCAGCAATTTTATGTGCTAGATGAAATAATTTCCCAGTAATAAAAGCTTTGTTTGCTATCTGTAGCATGAGTTAATCATAAATTACCAAAAGGACGCTGTGATCCAGACAGCCTTATGTTCATTCTCAAGTATCTTGTCTGTGATACTAAGAACTTTTCAGGCTTTGTAACCTTATAAATAAATGCATGTTATTACATATGAATTAGTTATCGTTGAGCCTTTTTATAGCCTAATCATCAGTTTGGCATATAAACTCCTTCCATTTCAGTGGATCACTGGCAAGTATAATTTTTTCCTAAAACTCTTTTCATTTCCAGAAACTTTGCCTTGTTGACAATTCCATGCCTCTGCCTAAATCAGAATAATTTTCACTGGTAGTACATTATAATTATTATCAGTAGTAGTAATTAATAACAGCAACAATAATTATTATTTCCCAGCTTAATTGCTGGGAAACCAGAAATTTCCGGAAAGGGCAATTTACCATAGATTTGTTTTAGCGGCAGAATGTGTTTGAGAATGAGGTCATTAAAAAAAATAAAAAAGATACATCTTTGCTTTTCTTCTGCAGAGGATTAAAAGTATGAGTTTTCTAATTTCTCACCTAAAATAATTTAAGGATACCCAACATTTCAACAGTTGAGTATTGTTCTTATTCTAATTTTATCACCTTTGTATTTTGTTAAAATAATTAAATTACTAGGTTAACCAAATATTTATTTGCCAGCTTTCAGACATTTTGCCAACTTCTATCAGGCAACTGATAATTTTTAAGGTAGAGTGCACACTACAGTACTCCGTATCCTCAGCCCCTTTTCTAATCTAGGTTACCTTACCATGAGTGTCGTGGCAGGACTGGCACACTCTCACACACTGACTGGCACACTCAGCACAGTGAGTGATGCAACCAGCCTCTGACATTCACTACTTGTTCTTCCATCCTCTCTCGGGCAGTGAGTGAAATGCCAAGTCTGATGAACACTTCTTCGTTTATTTCAACATGCGTATGCAGCTGTGCATTGCTGTCAAAAAAGGCAAGGCAAAGCAGTGGACATTCTAGCTCCAGCAAAAGTTGGGGAGGTTGGTGATGGTGTGTCAAGATAGTTGACTCCAGGCAGTTGTTTGGGCTTGGAGCTTAATCCATGAAACTCTCTGGGTGTTGCTGAAGTGTCTTTGTGTCCAGTTCTGCTCTTTCTGCTGCAGGGTATGGTGGATCAGGAGGTTGGCCAAGTGCCTTCAGTCATGTGTCTAGCTTGACAAGCTGCTCAGGTCCCTCCAAGGAACTAGACAACACATTGTCATGTGTCACCAATCACAGAATTTGGGTATGAACACCAGAGCCCTGGGTCATCATTACAGTACACATGAAATCCTATGAATTCATGCTTAAAAGCCAAACCTGTCTTAAAGTCTGGTGTGATCTCAGTTTAGTGGTAGGGAGTAGTCCCAATGTTGATTATAGGGGTAGGGGATACACTGATAAAAGTTCCACAGTACCAACCATCCAGGTCTCAGTGGTGCAGGGTATACAGATCATTTTGTCATTTTGACTTCATGGATGATTTTTCTTGCCAAACAATCTCATCAAGTTTAACATCAACTTCAATTCATGTTGTTTGGAATTGTTATATTTCTATTCTAAGCCTAGGTGTGTTTAATATCTATTGTCTGTGACTTAAGTTACTTAGTTACTTTCAGTCCATTGATTTTCTCCCTTTTTTTTTTTTTTTTTTTTTTTTTTTTTTTTTTTTTGGTAGCAGCTAATAGCTTTCTATCATGCTCTACAAGAGTCATGTTCTTGATACATTTGCATGTTTTTAGTTATTGCTTTTTACCTCAGTTCCAGTAATTGGTCTAATTAAAATATTTTTTCTTCTGTCTCAGTAATTTGTATAAGTGACATCTTTATGTTTAGTGGCACTAATTAGTCTATAAGTGGACTGTAATTAACTAGACTGAAGCTAAGAAATGACTAGAAAACAAATTCTAGACTGGGATTCTGCTTTCTCACTGTTTCCAGGGACTAAAACATCCTAATATAGGTGGAAGGGGAGAACATTTTGAAAATTTCAGAACAGTTTGCTATAACCAAGAGCTTTCCATAACTCATATCCAACTGGTGTAGCTGTATCTGAAGGATACAAGGAAGGATAAAAGGACTGAAGTTAGTCCTTTTTGCTGAATAAATATTTGTGTCATGGGGTAAAATGCATGAATTTATGAAGAAATCACTTCTTATAGTAAGAAAGATGTGAAGTTCATAGAGATGTTATGATTTCCCCTGATGACATAGCAAGGGCTATATCTTGCACATACCTAAGTGGCTGGAGAAATCCATCTCTTCCTGTGTGTGTGTTTCAGCACATGCAATCAGTGTAACATTACAAGCTTTTGCAGAACCAACCTTCAGTCCTGCATACCAGTGGCAATTAAATACTTTTCTCCAGGGAGCTGAGTCTAAAGAGCCTTCTTTTAAATGAAGCCAGATCAGAACCCAAGATATCTCAGTACTGTGTGAACCTTGTTGCTTCCATGACAGTCACTCATTAAATAAGAGACAGATTATCCAGGATATTTCACACATTAGCAATAGATAAATGAATAAGTGAAATGAGGGGGATAAAAAAGTGTGACATTGTTTGCAAACAACCAGTGCTGCCATTTCTTGCTCAGGAAGGTAATCTTTATTCATATTTCCCCATTTGATAAAGTCAGTGGCACAG
Source organism: Rhynchotus rufescens (assembly GCA_032273925.1). Lineage (NCBI taxonomy): Eukaryota > Metazoa > Chordata > Aves > Tinamiformes > Tinamidae > Rhynchotus > Rhynchotus rufescens. Next base: position 9,630 of record JAVCKT010006202.1, on the reverse strand, counting down.
ATTATGTGAATAAGGTCAGTAAGGTAAAGATTATAGGAGCAAGACCTACATCAGAGGCAGTAATAAGGGTCCCAGTCATTCTATTAAAGAAATCAGCTATTTAAATTGATTTGTTTTTGTGTTCTAACCACATGGATTGATGATTGAAACACTCACAGTACAGAAGACTCTTGTGAAGACCATGTGTAGGCACAGCTGTTTTGGAATTGGCTGTAAATAAGTAGATATCTTGACTTCGAAATTGAAAAGAGGCCAGCACTGGAGATGAAGCCACAATTTATGGGATAAAAATCCAACATTTTGAGTTTTATAAGAGTAAGAGTCCATTTTCATAACCTGCAGAAGAAAAAGTCATAGAAATTTAGCAGTCTTAATATATTCTTTCACTGTGCTGAGTAAACAGTAAAAAGAAAATGAAATTTCTTCACAGGGTATTTTATTGAAGAAAAGAAGATCATGGAAAGGGTATATTTTTATTTAACTTCTAAATATATGTGCATATATAGGACAATTTACAGGTTGGATTTCAAATACAGATGAATGTGTACAGATGCCATGTATATATTACAATGAAATGAATAAACTCTGGAAATGATGAAAAGTTAACTCACATGTTTCCAAAAGTTGCAGTCTCACTTTCAATCTAATGAAGCACTGATGAGAAAAGACATTAAATAACTGATTGTCAAACTCATACCCATTATGGCTGCTGACATTTCTGCAAAGTAGCGGGTAAAATGTCCCATTAAAAGTACCAGGCTCCAGGTGTGGCAAGAAAGCAATGACCTTTCAAGCAACGACCGTCTCCATTCCACTTGCCTGTTGATCCATGGGATGTATTCAGAAATCACCCTAATATTCTTGATCACCAATATTCCATCCATCCTCAAAATCATATGTATGTGATGTGCAAATGCTCAACCCGAAGATGTGTTAACCATGTGCCTGCATAGGCACTTCACTGTTATGTATGGAGAAACATGTGGTCTAGGGCACAGGGTGAGCAAGTAAGACACAGGATTCTCCTTGAGCACAACTCTCAGTCTATCAACAAAGAAAGAAATTTAGACTTGTGTGGTGGAGTTGCTTGTTAAGACTGAAAAGGTCATAGGTCTCAATGCTAGCAATTCTATAACTGCCCTACCTTCTCCATCTGTATTATGGGTTGCCAAACTCGGCTCTTCCACTAAGGGATTCCTGCCATTAATCCCAGAACTACTGAATTCTGAATTTCAGCTGTAAGTGTAGGACCATGAAAGGAGAGGCATTTATTATGCCCCCTGGTTTTGAGATTCAACCAGAAAGGAAGGAGTCCCAGATAAACTGCATTTGAAGCCCCATACATAGATACCTTGCAATGGGAGAAGAAGAAGGGAAAAGAAGATCTCCATAACTCAATGAAGCATTCTCCTGTCTTAAGGGAGACTTGACTCTGCCTAGATTTTCAAGCCATATTTTCCATCATTCAGTCAGCTACACAATCAATAAACCTGTGTACAACACTATGTGTGCAGTACAGGGAGGCTTTAGTGCAGGGCTGGACAGAACTAGAGAGAAGAAATGGATTTCCTAGGGAGGAATAAGTGCTATATTCACTCCTGCTTGCTGCTGAAACGTCCTACCTTTCCTTACCTGAGGACATGAACTGAACATAGACATCCTTTCTTGTTTCTGTTCTCTGCTTTTCAAAACCACTGTCCCAGTTTTTACACCACCTCCTCCCCCATAAATATGAATAACTTGGTTAGGAAAGATGGCAAGGATGAGGAGAGCAGCTTATTACCATCTTCCCCACTAGCAGCTCTTGATACCAGCTGCCACTATGACATTGACACAGTGGGATCAAATATGATGAACCACAAGGTGCCACTTTAGCTGTCACTTCAAATTCCTGGAGTCTTCATACTTTTAATCATGTTTATTTATAAGATACATTTCCTGTTTCTATATTGGCACTGATTTTAAACTGCCTGCAACTAAGCATTGCCTGTCAAACTGCATCTCTCTTTTCCTAAGTATGTATCATGGTGAATCTCATTTTCATAACCCAGAAAATGATTCTTTCCAGTCCATGGAACCAAAGACCTATTGTATTCTCATTTACCTTCCAACTCAATCAATAGTCCCATCTTTCTTCCCTTCTCAATCGACCAGACTTTCCTTCATGTTGCTCTGAGCTAATTTCCTGATCTCCTTGACTGATTTTCAAATCACCTGACCATCTGTTTCAGATTTAAGCATCCTGAGATGCAGTCAATCTAAATATATAAGATATGTTGTAAATTATCTTGAGAGCTACCCTTTAAATTATCTTCTTCCCTCCTTCCTTTCTTTCTCTATTTTTTTTTAAACTACGCCATATGCAGGGCTATAATTGACTTTAAAATGTGTAACCACTTTATTATCCTGAAAAAAAAAAAAAAACAAATGGTGAAATAATATAGATATAGGTAAATAATGAACTAATGAATGACTGTCTGGAGTATACTGACAGAGTAAGTCCAACAGCACCAACTAATAGTACCTCAAACAGAGCTGGAAAGACTGGGAGTGGTGATATTCAAGGCAGAGTCACGACATACAGCAGCTGAAAATAAAAAATTTCCTTATTCCACAAAGCAGTATGGGAGTTGAAAAGAAAGAATAAACCTCAACCTCATCTTTATAAATAGCTAAACTTCTATTAGGAATATTATATAGGAATTAGGATATGTGCTAGGCTTGGTACAGATGATCTGTTAATGTTCTTTTCAAGAACATTTTAAGAATCTTTTCAAGAATTCCATCTCATATGTTGTATAGATCTTTTTTTTTTTTCTTTCAGGAAGCCTAGAATTTAGAGTTTATTATTGCCTTTAACAAGTCTTTCAACATGTATTTCACCTCTGCAGATACCTTCAATAACCAGAAGTTATTATTTTCTAATAAATACTGAGTTTTTCACAGGAAATGAATGTGTGAGTTCGGCTTGGTTTCAAATGAACAAGTTTCACCAGATCAAAAGTCACAATAAGTATTTCATCTGCCCTGAAAAGTGAAGCTTGCAGATTAATCAGGACATTAAAGCTAAGAGAAATAGATAGAAACTGTTCACTCCAGAAGAAGGCACCATGAGAAAACTTGCCCTGCTGTCTTGACAGAGTTGTGCATAAAGAATGAAGACTCCAGTTTCTATTGCACTGAATCCAGGACCTTGCACAAAACCTAAAACTTGTTTAATATAGCCTAAAGAGCACATCAGACCTATGCAAGCTTATTGCAAGTGTCCCTTAGCAATAGCGAAGACTCATTTAATGGGCACTCAGATTGAAGAAACGCAATTTCAAAAGATTTTTTTTAAGAGAAGACTGAACTGCGTTGCACACAGCTGTCTGTGCAGGACTGATGAGCAAGAATGGCTCTTTTGGATCCAAGCGGATTCAATAAGTGCCAGGTCAGCAGAGAAAGGCCTGCTGAGTGCATTTGCTCTGTAAACACCATTAAGAAAATATAGCAGCATGAGATGACAATTCAAACCAAAAATGTCTTTCTCTAAAGGGTAAACAGTGTTTTAATATGAACTGAATCAAAAACACTTTGTTTTGTATCTACTGAAATGCTTTTGATGGGTCCTGATTTTCAGCTTTGCCTGCTTCTATTTATATCTATATATCTGGCTTTACCACAAAGCATTCTTGTCTAGATTTGACTCTCATCTAATTTGTCATTCTTATTTTTCATGTTCTGAATATATGCCAAAAATGTCCTTTTCATATTTCCTTCTTTTCTGTCTTTACTCTTCTTTGCCCATTGCAGGACTAAGCATCTTTGCCATATTGACTGTTAGGACCAGGCCTTGGTCTATAATAAGTGTTTCTCTGTATATTGTATACTTGCCTGACATGATCATAGGGTACCCACATGATCATAGGGTACATGCCCCTGTGACACTGAATATTTGGCTTCACAGCATCAGCATGGAGGAAAATATTGCCATTGGCACAGACACTGTAAGGGAAAACAGGAGCAGAGGGTCTGCATGGGAACTGGATGGAAGCAACAGGTACTACTGATATGGTCTGAACAGCAAAGACATACAATTCTGTTCTAAATGCAATCCATGTGTTTTAACAGGAACTTATGATTCTGTATTAAGAAATTACCTAGAGGACTTCTAAAAGATCCATAAGCATGTGATAATTAAAGAGACTTTTAAATCTTCTCCATATTATCCGCATCTTATTTGATTTGTCATAAGTATATGAATTAGCATCTTTAATATATGAAAAAAACAGTTCACAAAGCCAAAGAAAAGTCTGGTTCAATTTGTAGGAGAATGACTAAGTAGATATTACAGATCTACAGTCTCTAGCCTGATGCCTACTTGCTTCTGTAAGGTCAAAGTATGGGATGTATATACAGGTTGAGCGTGATGTAACATGTGCCGTGGTTGATTCTCCACTGTACTTGTGCAGTTTGGCTGTTTTACACAAAAGAGCTAATTGGTCAAGATAGACCAAATAGGAAATAGAGCTATTAGCTGTCCCTAAATCTTCTCAGTGAGATGCAAATTTGCCCACCTGTAACCTATGAATTTGCACAACTTCCAGAAAAATGGCTGATTTTGCAAGAATTGGAATATCATTGGAATCTTGACTCCTTTGACAAGAATTTTTGAAAAATATTAATAGATTCAGAAATTATTCCTGGTAGAAGAGAGGGAACTATTAGACACATAGATAGAGAGACAGATGGAGCAACAGTGTGATCTTTGGACAACTAAATTAAAATTATATGTTGGTTTTACTTTAAAAAATCCTTTGGAAAGAATTGAACTTGCTGATGCTTTTCATGTGTTAATAATAATACCAGCAGCAAGATGTTTCAGTGTTTCATGGATGGATGGAGATCTCTTTACTCTCTGCATGGGTTGAATGAAGCAGAACAGAAATTGGCAAAAACAGGGTTATTATCTTTGTTTTTAATATTCATAATACAGTGATACTCAGAGACTCTAACCAAGTTTGCACTGCAGGAGTCTTTCCAGCTTAGTCCTTGCTTCAGCAGATTTAAGTTTTCAAGTCCTTATCGAGTGTATAAACAAGCCTCAGCAAAGTCTGTGATTTAAAGAAAATTTAATGCAAGAGGGAAGATTAAATGAAGTATCCAGCCTTTATTTAGTTTCAGATAGAGGATTTCTTACTCTGACACAGGCCATGTCAATTAACATGATTCTGAAATTGGTGGGAGGAACTCTTTGGTGGTAAGATATATTAACTATATATATATATTTATATATATACACACACACATACACATATATAAAAGTAATTAGTTAATTAATTATAAGTAAGATATATTAACTAAATATTTGAAACCACTAGTTAGAGGATCTTGGAAAGGAGATGAAGGAGAAAGAAATCTTTTGGGAGTATTTTTCAGTTCACTAAAGCATGGGAAGGAAGAAGGTAACACATTCTGGGAGTTGATTCTGCATTGAAAGAGAATGGCTAGGTTATGTAGGACATAAAGTATCTTTTTTGAATGCATCTCAACTCTATTTGCACCTATACATGAGAAGCTGAGGTAGTTATAGCAGCTAGAAGTTTCCTAAATAATCCATGAAGCGACAAATCCACACCAATTGGCTATGTAAGGAATACATTTTGAGTTGCCTAATTATTTAGGAACCAAAGTAAAAGGAAACATAAGCTTGTTCATGAGACAAGTTCAAGTTAACAAATTCAAGCCAGTGAACTTTCTTTTCTTTTCTCTGGTTCTGCTGCTTGAGAGTTTCGTCCAAGCATATAAACCTCCAGATCTCTAGAAGAGGGATCTATAACATATTTCCTTATTAGGCACCTTCTTCATTGCAGCCGCTTGCTTAGTGCTGTTTCCTGACAAACTCTTGTACAAAATCTTAGAATTACAATTTTTGTGTATTTCAAAAGAAATACTTTTGTTTTGTTCTGAACACAATTTCAGGTTTGAGCCATAACTTGAGGCAGAAATAGTCTTTGATAAGAACAACTTCAAAACAGTGTTTTGTTTGCAATTAGTGCTTTCCTTCTGAGATTCACATGTGCTTGTTTAACTCAAAGAACAATGATAGCTATATGTTTAAAGAGAATTCAAGAAGTTGATAGAAGAAAAGGTGAAGAAAAGATTTGGGATTTGAAGAAGAGAAGAGCTCCATCTTAATTTTCTATCTTCATGGCTTCTAACCTGATAAGTTGAAAAAAATTAGACATTTGTTTTACTGCAGCTTATAAAGGTAACTTCTGTATCTTCTTTTTTTTTAAAGATTTTATTTATTTAGCTATAATTCATTTTTCAAATAAAACAGGAACTGTTGAGTTTACATTTAACTAAAGGACTACTGCAAACACATTTGAGAGAGTTTTTATCATACTTTAAAACACTTGTTGCTTTTTATTTTCCCTTAGGAGAACAAGGAGAAAAAAAAAAAAAAACCTTGGAGTGAGTGGAGTGAGAATTTCTTGAGCATATCCTACCCTTCTGCTTAGAAAGATTAATATTCATTCTGGTGTTTCACAACACTTAAGCATAAACAGAGATTTCTAGCAGTTTCATTTTCTGAATGTTATGCAAGTTCATGAGATGCTTCATGCAAGCAGAGTGACTTGGGAAATGCGTAAGGACATATACAGCTATCAGAATGAGGTTTTCTGGTCCTCACTACATTATTTTCTTGATATGAGAAAGACATGAGTTTAGACATGTGGGGGTTTTTTTGTTTTTGTTTTTGTTTTTGTTTTTGTTTTGGCACTCAGATACTCTATTTTTAAAATTTCACAGCGAGAATAGGTAAAAATATAGTTGCTGAGATTAATGTATCTATGATCATTTTGAATTTGAACATAAAGTGACTTATTCTCAATTCTCAGAAGTTTTGACCTTGTGTAAGTTCCATTAATTTTATTCCTTCTGCTGAAAAATGGCTTGAAGCACGTGCACATAGCTGACTAAGCTATGCCTAAGCTATACTACTCAGCTAAATATATATAGTTATGGTAACATGGTCTGCTCCAGTTGAAATGCACCTTTGATTTGGATCAAGGAGATTGGCTTAGTAAGAGTGGTGGTTTCAGAATATCATGCTATGAATATATGATTATATTCTGCCATCAGGTCCTCCATCAGAACAAAGACAGATGAGCGGTAGTCTCTATAAACATTAAAAGAGTGGTGGTGTTTTTGACCATTGGTTTTAATAGGCAGTTCTTAAGCCTCTAAAATTCTGGTTACTGAAAAATGAAACACTAGCAAAAATACTCCCAGAAATTAAAAACAGAAATTACATTTTTTATAACCTTTTTAATACCCAGTTTCATATTATGAAAAATAATGTTCTCTATTTTTTTATTTCATCTATGAAACTGTTTTTGATAATGTTTCAACTTTTGGTACTTGAAATTATACTAAACTATTTTCATTTGCAGTCATTTAAGTGAATTTTTTTTAATAACTCAGAATGTATTATGTTGGCATAAAAATAAAAGCTGAGTTTCACTGAAAAGTCGTATATATCATTAAAAGTGTGCCAATGAAAATGAAGCCATTAACAATTCTTAGACAATACAGATTAACATACACACTCAGAAATGCAAATATCTGAGATTTTTATTTTTGTATATACTATTTCTTTGTCGTAACTGTCCAATATTCATAGAAAAGCTAAGATGTCAGTACCAGTTAGAGGATGTATTTCCATATTGCAGCATATAGGACACAGAATTTAAAATGTTCCCTGGAAATGCAAGAGGGATTTAAAGAACAAGGAAATGGGTGTGTATGGGTCAAATAACTTACCCTGAGGCATACAAGAAGTCTATGTCACATCTCTCAGGTGAACTCACTGCTGCATGCCAATCGTGTCCTTCAGTCATAACACCTTGAGTTCGCATTTATACCAACCATTACACATTCAAATAAATGCAGCGTGAGGTCCATATATATATTCAAATCTCACATTCCATATTCAGAGAAATGCACATTTATTATTAATGTTGATAATGAGATATTAAGCTGTCATAGGGGATTGTGATGAGCAACATCAAGGCAAGTCTATGGCTAACATCTGCAGTGGAATTTCTGCAAGGGAAATGTAATGAGAAAGACTGGGGAGAAGGGAAAGAAGGAACAGCACACGGTAGTATGAGGGATGTGTGGGCTGGGAGGACTATCTTGGGAGATCACTAGTTCTGCTTCTAGAGAAGTGAAGTATACCCTGTCATTTATCTTTTGGTAGAATTCCTTTAGAAATACACCATGCTCATTATAGATGTCAAACTGACAGCCCTTAAGATTCAAGTTCCCTCTTAAATAATCAGGTGTAGCAAACAGCTGCAATAGGAGCTTTTTCACAAATTCCTGTCAATAAGCTTCAGCTCTGACCAGGCAAGGATAAGAAAAGTTCAGATCCTTACCCTATATAGTTAGTCTAGCGGCAATGGGACTTTTAGTACTGCTTGTGTAGTTTGTGCCTTGACTTATCTCTTCCTGGAAATGAATTGAAATCAACATATTTCTATTGAGTCACAAGGCAAGCCCCAAGAAAAAGTAATATTTGCTTGTCCTTACCTTATCTCCTTGCTGATAACTGATCCTGTCTTAAACACAAACCAGGTACCACCATTATTTACCACAAACTCAAGTAGTATCTAAATTCCTAAAGATACAATGCACTTATAAGAAAGCATCTGATAGAAAAAGCTGAATAAGCTTATTGTACCACCAAATATGTGCCTCTGGGTAAGCTACAGTCCATGCAGCTTTTTATTTCCCATATCCTATTGATCTTTTTCTCATCCATTTTCTCTCTAAATACTGTCTCCCATCACGAAATTACATGAAAACTGCTCAATTCTTGCTTATTTGCTTCTCTGTCAGGTAGCTAATTGTCTGGTTTTCATGATAATGTAAGTTGTTCAATTCATAATAGAAAATAGGAGGGAACCTCAAGAGCTCATCTAATTCATAGTGCCATAGAAGTATCGATTCTACCTAGACCTGATAGGCATAAGTCTAAGGTGTTCTTAAAATTTCTGGAACAGTGAAGAGTTAGTGTGTCCCCCAGGGGTTAGTCCTCGGTCTAGTCCTGTTCCATTTATTCATCAATGACCTGGATGAGGGGATGGAGTGCCCCCTCAGAAAGTTTGCTGATGATACAAAATTCGGAGGAGTAACTGGTAACCCACGGGCTGCACTGCCATCCATAGGGACCCGGACAGCCTGGACAACTGGATGGTGAGAAACCTCGTCAAGTTCAATGAGGGCAAGTACAAGGTCCTGCACTTGGGAAGGAATAACCCCAGACACCAGTACAGGCTGGGGCCTGACCTTCTGGAAAGCAGCCCCACAGAGACCTGGGTGTCATGGTGGACGACAAGCTGACCATAAGACAGCAGTGTGCCCTCATGGCCAAGAAGGCCAATGAGATTCTGGGGTGCCTTACTGGGGTGCAGCAGGTCGAGAGAGGTGATCATCCCCTTCTACATCCCCCTGATGAGGCCACATCTGGAGTATTGTGTCCAGTTCTGGGCTCCCCAGGACAAAAGGGATGTGGAGCTGCTGGAGAGAGTCCAGCGCAGGGCTACCAGGATGATCAGGGGCCTGGAACATCTGCCC
>JAVCKT010006197.1:0-10900 GCA_032273925.1 Rhynchotus rufescens | reverse complement strand
CACAGCAGCTTACGATGCCTTCTCTGGACCTAATAGATTAGTTGTGGCCTTCCTTTATTGCAGAATAGTGATATGATTTCCTCCTCATTAAAAATACAAAAATATTATCTTTGTGCAAGTTTGTTTAAAGGAGGTTTGGGTTTGACTTTTTCATGATGCAGTAGAAACAGTGAAATTTTGGTAATGAGTAGAACATGATTATATAGAGAGAATGGAGACTCTGCTCTCTAAGCACCACCTACCACTTATCTAATGAAATATAATCTTCTTTCAAAATATTTTGGTGGTTTTTCTTATTTTCTTTTTTCCTTTTCTTATTTTTTTCTCCTTTTTTTTTTTCCTCTAACCAAAGGCAACATGGACAACAAAGCAGTGCTTCCAGTAAAGTAGTGAGAAATGTTTCCTTCGCTCCATGTAAACTGAGGTCTGCGTAAATTTGTTTGCTTAGCTTCACTCTGAAATATCTGCCATGCTTCCTGAGGGCTGACGTAGAAATTAGGAGGACAAAAGAAAACTGCTGTAAGCTTGCTATATTTGACTGCTGAGTGGCTTGGAAATCATAAATCCTTTACCCTTGGAAAAAAAAGCCCCAAAGATGAATTGTTGTATTTGTAATTAATAACTAGTGTTCCTACACAAACAATTCATCCTAGACCACCTAGAAAATGAAGTTGTTCAGCCTGTATCCTTAAAAAGTGAGAGGTTAATGGGATTAGGAGTTCCAACCTTTATTTTCTCCACCCTCCTTCTTAACTGCACATGGAAGAGGGAAGGAAGCAAGCAGGGCTGCATGCTGGGCAATGTTGCGATAGAGCAACTGTAAGAAAAATAATGAATCCTGTTGTCCAATAACCTTCCCTGGAGAAGGGGAAAGCCAGGAGCAGGACCAGGCTGGCGGGAGCACCCGGGAGGTGTTGGGCACCAGCTGGGGTTTGGTTCATTCCCGGCTTCCAACTGTTCTTTGGCTGGAATGCTAGGAGCGTTCATTTCCTGCTAGGAGCAGAATATTTCCAGGAAAGTGTGTGAAATAAAGGTAGTCTGAGATAACAGGCTCAGCTGCTTGTCTGTGAGAGATTTGTGGTGATGTATAGAAATGCTAAAGCAGAGTAGGGCTGGTGTCCAGGCCTTTCCAATTACAGGCCTGGAATTACAATGTAGGACTGAGCTGCTTTTCGGTCAACTCTCTGCCCATGTGGGCTCGGGGGAATATATATATATTTTTCTCTCTAGTTTATACAATAGCAATATAGGTTTGTTTTGTTTGTTTTTGTACTAGCATTTTGCTATGTATTTGCCATTAAAACACTTTTGTCTGAAGCTAGGTCAGTTATTTCAGTTACATGGAAGAGAGAACTTGGCGGGGGTGTGTGTGTGTGAATGAGACGAACTTGCAGTTCCGATCAGTCTTTTATTAGCTGTGGTTTTTACTAAACACTGTTAGTCCAAAGTGAAGTTCCTGTTGTACCATATTTCTCTGTGTTCTAATCAGCTACTAGAAAATAATAGAAGAATTTAGTTTGTTCCATTTTAATTATTCAACATCTTGCCAGAGACAGACCTACAGAAGGAATTTGTCACTTTACACAAAGTCACTGACTTAACTTATGATCCCATTAGGAATCACTGAATGCAGAATATGTCAGAGCCTCACTAAGAAACTACAAAATCCCCTGTTAACTATTTATATTCTGATGTACTGATGGTGCCAGAGACATAGAACAGCTGTGATTGAAGTACTATGTAAACTGACTCTCAGAAGATCTAGACAGTAGAAGATGTACAGATGAATTATATCTATAGTGATAAGAAATTTGAGTTCTGCATGGATCTGTTTGTGGTAGGTTTGCATGTAAACCAACAAGCTAAATGTACTGCAGTTCTTGCAGCTCCTTTTCTTGGAGTAAATCTTTGAGCTGGCAAATGAACAGAATCCCAAGGAGGGAGCAGGGGACTTTGCTGTCATTCAGTGTGTGATTCTATTGCAGGCATCCTGCTAGATATCCAGAAATACTTCAAGCTTGGTGATGGGGATGCAGGTCTATTGCAAACAGGTAAAAAGATCTCTTTATTCCATATAATTTGCTTTGCTTGCATTGATGTAGCCTGTTCCTAAAATACACTCTAGTAACTTATTTCTGTTAGCTCCTTCTAATGTGTGGTGTTGCTCACTTCCTCTTGTGGGAAGGCTGACTAGTATTTGAAATTAAGAGTCCTAGGCTTCAGGAAGAATGAAATGCAGTCCTTTAAAAATCCCACATCATGTAATTCTTAAAAGATCAAGGAATGCTTCAGCTAAGGAATATAGAGCTGGGATAATTCACCCATCTTTCACCTCCACCCTAAAAAAAAACTGCTTTGTCTGAGGAATGGGGAGTACTATAAGAATAACTTGACCAATATTGTCCTTGCTCCTTTCATTTGCAGTCTTTATCTTGTGCTACATGCTGGCTGCTCCCTTCTTTGGATACCTCGGTGACCGTCAAAATAGGAAAATCATCCTTGGGGCTGGTATTTTCTTCTGGTCTGGCATAACATTAGGAAGTTCATTCATCAATGAGTCGGTATGTTGCCTTTTTAGGGATTTTTACCAAAACTATCAGCCTAAGGCTTACTGGAATTGATGGAGTCCTTCTGGAATCGTTTCTGGAAAAGCTATTGGAGAGCCGTGGATGTTGGGATCCCAGGACGGGATAGCAAGGTTTAGAGGAGGCAGTAGAGTGACTAGACATTACTGTTGCAGTTGCAGGGATCTGATTTCTGTCCCAAATTCTTGCTGATTGGGTCACTAAGCTGTAGAGGACTAGCAAGCAAACCTATGGCCTGTTGTCCGTAATTCTCTAATTGTCCTCTAAGTCTCACTAGGTGCAGCTCTAAGAAGTCACTAGGGTGCAAGAGGCCCAAAGCCCAGGGGCAGAGGGTGCTAGGGAGGCAGATGTGAGGGGAGGTAACTTATATGTAAAAGACAGCTGAATCCTTATCTCCTCTGGTACATTTGACTCAATTGCACCCCTAAGTAAGCTTTCTTCTCACATACGCTTTTGGAATTACAGTATTCCTGGATATTCTTTCTTTCACGAGGCCTAGTTGGCATTGGCACGGCTAGCTATTCCACAATAGCACCTACCATCATTGCAGACCTCTTTGAGGAAGGAAAAAGGACCACAATGTTATCAGTCTTCTACATCTTCATTCCAGTTGGAAGGTTGGTTTTCTTGCCATTATTATTATTATTAATTCTTATTCTCTCTGACATGGCCAGCATTTCTGTGATTTTTGACCCATTCTGAGCCTCAATTAAGTAGATTTTCTTTTATGTCTCATCTCAAGCTCTTGCACAAGGATGTGTTACTTCATTAGGATAATTATGTAGAGCTGATTAGGTTTATTCTTCTTTCAAGGAGAATGAAGAACGAAAACTCAGAAAACTGGTAGATTTTGAATAAAATATTGAAGCAGTACTGAAAAATTTGTGTGTGGAAGCTGGTCTTTTTGTTTTCTCTGTGCTTTCCAATGAGCTGTCTCTCTCAAGCAGCTAAAATTCATTAGGGCTTACTGATTATCCCTTTCTCTTGCCTTTAGCGGTCTGGGTTATGTCCTAGCATCCAGCATGGCAAGTGCCACAGAAGACTGGCACTGGGCATTTAGGGTAAGTTGCTTTCACTCATGGGACACTGTAAAATCATAATCTTGGCTGGAGTTTGGATTGTTCTTCATTGGGTTAAAACTGGGGAGTGGTGGAACAACTTTCTACTGTCTGATCCTACAAGAACCTACATGAACATAGTGTTTAAGAGAACTCCTCCTACAGGACAGGTGGAATCTGGAAGATGTACACCTAGCTCGTGCAGAAGGAAGGCAGGCAAAAGTGAAACAACAGCAGCCATCAGGCAAGAGCAGGTTCTGGTGTCCTCTGCTGAGCACACACTTGTACTGGTTGCCAGTAGACCCAGGCTTCCTCAAATAGAGGCAACTGAAAGTAAATTATCCTTTTACTGGTGGCATTGGTGGTGTTCTCCAGGAAAACAGAGGGAAGGGAATCAGTTTGTTATTATTATTCGTTTTCTAAACTTAAGTTGGGGACAACTTCTGTTATTTGAGGAATTCATTACATCATCATGATGTCTGTCCATGCTGAACACCTAATCCTTTGAAGGGGCTCTGTGAGATATAACTTATCTATAAAATGAACTAGAAAGTACAGAATGAGTGAGGAAGGATGTCTGCTGGAATAATAGTCTTTCATTCTTGCATCAATGATCCTTGCATTGATGATTAAAGTGTGCCAGTATAGTTTTCTTTTCTCGCATGTTTTTCTTCAAAATCAGAGGTAGTGTTCATGCGTCTGTAATAACTGGCAAGGAATCTATTGCCTTTCCTCAGAAGTCTCCAAAAATCACTCTTCCTCCTTTAAGTATGACCTACAAAATACGACCTACAGACAGCAAGTCATAGCTATTTCTGAGCATATATGCAGTGTCTCCCATATGTAATTTTAACACTAAATTTGAATAGCTAAGGAGTTTTCAATACAAGAAAAAGGTATCTCTGATCTAACTAGCCTTATCTCTCCAGGTAACTCCTTGCATGGGAACTCTAGCCCTTGTTCTTCTGATCCTGGTCGTCCCTCGCAGGACCCAGAGAAGGACAGAAGCACACAGAGCACTCAGCATCTCCGGCACAATTCGAGTAGCAGCTGAAAAGCCAGGTGTACAGGGAACTGGCAAGACAACTTGGTGTGAAGATGTCATATCGCTTGGCAAGAAGTATGTGATTTTTAGCTACAAAAGTTCCCTCCATCAAAAATGGCCATTTCACTGGTAGAATGATGGCCATCAAACCCCAGTGCATTCCTCTCTCCCATGCTGCATACAAGATGATTGAAACACCATTAACAGAATCCTTCTTCTGCTCCTTTACAGGAATGCTACATCAGACTCTAGTATGGTTTAAAAAGTAATTACACATGTGTTGTAACCAACTAACCTGCAGATGGCAGATGACCTCTTGCTCATAAGCTCACAGAAATTAAATGCAATGTGAGCTGACTTGCAGGACAGTCGGATACTGTTTGCAGCAGGTTTCTCATGCGGTGGAAGCCCTTGCAGAGGCAGGAGGAGGAACTGGATGGGGTTTGAGAACAGCAGGTGCCGCTGTGCACCTGTGCCAGACCCTGCTCTGCACTTGCAAGCTGCTTCCCAGCCATCAAAGTCAAGTACTTCAGTAGGCAAAGTCTGTCTTGCTTTTTGGGGATGTCACCTTGCTTTGTAGTTGTCTCCTGCAGGATTCAGAGCTTTCTAACTGATAGATTGGATTTGCATCCAAGCTAATTACAGAAATTTCCTTAGCAAAAGCTGTCAATAAGATCTGCTAAAGCTCAGGAACAGGGTGTAACATTAAATTGAAAGGTTGCTTCCTTAAGTAGCTCTTTATTGCCCAGTTTCAAAGATATAGCCTCATCCAAATTAAAATTGATGCTTTATACTTAGAAAATTTCTGCAAAAATTGCCTTGTTACTGCTTGAAATCTTCGATATTGAAATCCTGGAAATTGGTAGAATTTCCCTTTTTCTTCAAATTTCCCTCTTCTTTCAAATTGCCCTAATATTTTTCTTGTGTCTTTCAGCTGGAGTTTTGTGTGGTCCACCCTGGGTCTGACTGCCATGGCCTTTGTTACTGGAGCCCTGGGTCTGTGGGTCCCGCTGTTCCTCTACAGAGCTCAGGTTGTCCAGGGCCTTGTATCCCTGTGTCTCCAAGAGTCATGCAATTCACCTAACAGGTGAGGTGTGCACAGCTGTGGAAACCCACAGGGAAATGCTGCCTAGGGTGGGATGTGACTGGGAATCTTGCAAGCTCCCCTTGGCATTAGCAATGGCTGGGATCCTTCTCTGCTATGTACTGACCCTCGACAAGTGCTCTTCGTGCAAGTGTGCATATCTAGCCCAATCCTGGTTCTGGCCCCTACTTGCTGATGTGTTTCCAGGAACTAACTGCTTACTATATTCTCTTTCCAGATAATTAAAGGAAAAGCAGTAATTATACCTTGGATATGTTTTCTGGTAACTGAGTACTCTTTTCCCAGTACTTAAGTCACGTCTGAAAAAGTTTGAATTGGGGGAGGAGGGGTATTCAGATGGCTAGCTTAACAGGAGATGGTCACTGCAGCAAGGCTTAAACCTATACATTTTTGTCCATTTCCAATTCAGGCTTAAGCCTAGTCTGAGAGGAACTGCCAATTTTCAGGTAATGGAAAGTATGTTGAGAAGTTCTCCATAGGTCCCTAAGCAGTAAATGTAATCGTCCTCCCATGGATGCCACCACTGACACATTATTTGTTTGAGCTCAGTGTAGTCGGGGAAGGAAAGCTAAACCTTCAGTCAGTCTTTAAAATTTCCCTTTTTAAGCTTAAATTGTTAGTTTATGGGCTATTTTTCTAAACTAGCTTCTGAATTATTATTCTACAGTAGTGTTGTAGGGCAGACATGGTCTTCAGGGAAGTAAAAGGGAGCACCTGATAATTTAACCTCATGTAGTGCATCTTACAGGATGCTTTAAAAATAACCTTGGCATAAGCTAGTGCCAGAGGCAGCATAAGTTTGACTTTAGACTGCTATTCCAGAGGGATAGAAGGGAGAAAAAAAAAAAAAAAGCTTAATATAAACAGCTCTGTGAGATGTGTAACTGACAGTGCTAGGAGATCTAAGCTGCACATTGCTGTGTTTGCCTAGGGATGCTTTAAGGATATTATCCTCTGAGGCCGTTCAGCAGTTGCAGGCTTTGTTTAAGGGTCAGGGCTATGTCACTTAGACTCCCTGGAAATACAAATTCCAGTGGCACCGTAGCTGAGTCAGGGCTCAGCTCTTTCAAGATAGATAAATAGGCGTTGTGAGGCTTGAAGTGCTGTCCTTGTGCAGCCCCCTTTGAGCAAGGAGACGGATACCTGGGCTTTCTCTGAGCCTAGAAGGCCCCACAGCAGCTTCCCCAGGAGCAGACTGCTCTACTCTCCTTCTGCCTATCAATTACACTGTGCTCTAATTTTGTGTTGGCTGTTCTTTTTTCTCCTAGCAGTAGCTTCAGTGTGGCTGGGGCTTGCAGCATATGAATTGTCTAAGCACAATTCCTTGAATGCTTAGATAAACGAATGTCACCTTGGGATCTGCATCTGCCAGCCAAATCTGTAAAGCAGTTATTCTCCCTGTTCAATCTATATTGTCCGTAACAAGCTATAGTGAGTGATGGATCAGAACACAGAAAAGAAATACCCTGTGGTGGGTGTTTTTTCTACAGTTTATAGAGATATTAATGGAGTTCTTCCTAATCAGTCAGGAGGAAATGAGAAGATAGATGCACTACAGTTTAAAGAACCTAGCTGGTTCCTTTGCTTCTTTGCTTTGCAGGCAGAGAAAGCTTAGCACAATGTACTGAACTTACCCCACGTAGCACTCTGAAATATTTAAAAGCACTTGTGCTCAGGACATTATGCTTCTGTACCTGTCTGCCTCATGATGCATTAAACAGTCAGTGGCACCGCTGGGCTTGTTTCAAGGGACTCACTTTGTCATTAGGATCTCACCAGGGACACAGAGAAGAGCCTTTGTGGAAGTCCCTTTGGAAGCTAAATTTTCTAAGCAATTAGAACACGCGTTTTCTGAAAACATGAACTCGCCCTTCCCGGGGAGCACATCTGCATTTGCAGACACTTGAAATGCAGTGCTCAGAAAAGGCTGGCAGTGCTGCCCGGGCTTGCTGTTGGGTTTTCTCCCCACTGTTTGGGGACGTGGTAGCTGCTTTGCAGAGCTGAAGTGACTCATTTCAGCTGTGCTAACTGGAGAGCTATACTCATTTAGATGTGCGTGATTCCTTATGGAAGGATTTCTTCCAAGACAGCAGATTGTGATACAGAGTCGTTCCAACTGTGTTTTAGGGATGATTGAGCAGACTGATTACCAGGTTAACCAACATGACTGTAACACATCTAAATCCCAGCACGTCCGAGCCACCATGCACTGAGAAGGCTCCTCCGTGAAGCCGGGTGCCCCTGCTCTGCGAAGGGCAGAACAGCAGCATGGAGCAGCAGCAGCAGAGGCCCAGCTGGGGCTCAGGCTGGGGACTAAATCCATTTAGAAGGAAAGGGAGGGTTGGATCAAGTGGAGCTGAATTCAAGTTACCCATTAGAGATTAGTCCATTTTGTGTGGGGTAAAACACCGGGCTGAAATGGAAGGTATAAGCTAACAGTGGTGCACGTAACACCACGCTTTTTCCACTGTACAGTTTTGCTCTGCTCAGCTGAATCCTTTGCTTTGTCACCAGCCTGATATTTGGAGGCATCACCATTGGGACAGGAATCTTGGGTGTTGTTGCTGGGGCAGAAGTTGCAAGAAGGTTAAGGAAGATGAACAATAAAGCGGATCCTCTGATCTGTGCTGCCAGCATGTTCCTTTCCGCCCTGTGCCTCTACGTCGCTCTGGTTGTGGCCCAGATGAACATCCTTCTCACTTTTGTAAGTGTTAATCTATTTGTTATTAGCAAAAAATCTTCTGGATTAATGGGGAGATAGGGAAGGGGGAGGAAGAGGAGTGGTTTTGCAAACTCCTCATCTAGGCCATCATGAGCCTTTGTGATTTGTGATAAGGTAGCCAGCAAGCTGAGCACTGAACCCATGGCCCTGATGCTGCCCATGGTTTGGTCTCTCCTCTCCTGATATGCATGAACTGGCCCAGGAAAGAGAACAGGCAATCAGCAAGTGCTATACATGGGGACTCAGGACCTATGGAGCCTCCCTACACACCAAAGACACATATTTACACACCAGTACACATACCAGATACAGACTTACTGATGGGTGTAGTTAGCTACACGAAGCTGGAGGTTTCTCTATCCAAAAACATAGTCTCCATCTTATGTAAATTTTTAATGCTGTGACTTTAAATGTAGCTAATTCAGTATGCATATTTCATTTTACTCCCTGAATACTTAAAATTGGTCTTCTAGGGACTGTACAATACGTGCAGTTCTTGCTAAGAATAATTTAGCCATCACCTTCAATGCCTCAGATCGCTAGCTAATCTTCAAAGTCAAGCTTTTGGCAATGCAACCTGAAGTATAAATCACTTAAGTTCTGTCCTCAGTAAAGAAAACAACAGAAACCTACTGGAATGATGGACAGCTCCCAAAACTCCCTAAAAGAGGCAACTGACTGTGAACCTTATTTTAACTATAAACTGGTAACAGCTAGGGAAAGACTCCAAAGTGATTTGATATTTTTTTTCCCCCTAAGACTCTGTAGATACCCTTACCATGATTAACATAAATAATAGGATCCAAGTAAAGTTAATTATAGCAATCAACACTTCTCTGCTAAAGGGTATTTTTGCTTCTAGGAATAGAGCTTATTTAGAGAATTTTTCCTTTTGACTCCTTGGGAGAGCATATTCCTATGGAAAAACACCTTTCTCCCAAAAGTAAGAGGCTAATGATTTTGTGTATTTTTTTTGTACACAAAGCAAAATGTGAAACTGAAGTGTTTTGAGATATATTCCAAGGAGTGTAAGAGGAAATTCTACACTGGGATACAGACAGGTGTCACCTTTAAGTTTCTTTCCCAAGGGCAAAACAGCTGGTCTTTTAATTAGAGCCTTTGCTTATTTATTTATTTATTTTTGTATTTGCTTGATTCAGGTGTTCCAACCCAAAAATGAACAGTCTGTATAGTAATAAATTGCTTGTTGTCTAGGCACCTGTTTCTTGTAATATTTTTACCTCTATCGCTGTCTAACTGTGGCCTTCTGGCACCAGCCCTGCCTCTCCTCTTTCCAAACACAATCTAACACCAGTCCCACCAGTGTGGGAACTGGAGTGGTGGCCCAGCTGCTGCAGCATTGCTGAAGGTCCCTCTGAAGCAGATCCTACATTTGTGTAGGGCACTAGCAGGAAACCAGCTTTCCAGTCACTGTTTTCTTGGGCGCACTGGTGTTAGCAAACCTCTCTCTATCACGTCATGGTGTGGCAGTTATAGAGATTAAAAAATGTCTATGCATCAGCCTGCAGAAACTGTAGCTTCTGTATGGGGCTTTTTGCTGCCTGAGTGGCTAATGAAGGGGAGCAATGAACTGGGTTTCCTGAGCCATGGCCAAGGCTGGCACAAATATTTCCAAGTATGAGAATTTTCAAGCTAATAGGGAAATATTGCAGCACTTACCCTGCAACTTGCCTTTAGGGGAGACATTCTGCTGCTGTTGTCTGTAACGTGCCTTCCTGATGGGGTGAGAAACCAAAGAAATAGTTGATCAATAAGGTCCAAGCCTACTGATGACCTTCTCTTTTTGCCTAGGCATGTGACTATTCAAAAATAGTGTCTGGCACTCAAATGGACTACAGCGCAATTTTCTGTTCCCTTTATATACTGGCTTTATGTATGAATGTAAAAACTTACCTATAAAATAAAATGTTCTTAAAATGTGGAACATTATTTTGGCTGCATCCTGTGGAGACCAAATAGGTCTAAGTATTCAGTCTGAAAAAAGTTGGGCATCCTGGAGAAGGTGAAAGAAATAAAATATGGTGTTTCAGTCTTGGTACACTTAAGAGATCAAAACAAAGTACCCTGACACACTCTGCAGAGTGATATACTACCTTCCAAAAATGTCTGAGTTAAATTTTTCTAGTAAATCTACAATGTCAATCTGCATGAGACCTGAGGGAAGAAAAGCCAACAGAGCCAAATCTCTAATGTTCAGACAATTCTGTATTTCAAAATACTTTCTGCAGTATGAGTCTCTCATATTTAGCCATGGACTTCTATTTTTATTTATTTATTAGTTATATGTAACTTTTCATTAATTCCCAATCACTGCATCTATCTTATTTCCTAAAGATGGATTTGACTTTGTTTTCTCAGCATCAG